>VSWD01000652.1:0-12576 GCA_033119305.1 Pinctada imbricata | reverse complement strand
GATTGTTTAATATATGTACAAATATTTCGGCATTCGGACCTATATATGCAACAGAGTATATTACTTTTGGTATTTCACAACCTGACAAGATAAACAAAACAGAAGAATAATGGGTGGACAGAATTTGCATAGAAAATGCTTCAGAACAACCAAACACCTTTAAGTTTAACACCGTGAATATGATCCTTCTTTCACCAGACGGACATTTCGCATGGTACTTGATCAATGTATTGCCTTGTTAAGTAAGAACTGCAACTTGACAGTCTGTGACGACGGGACTATATGACAGACCAAGCCCAATCCTTTTTGGAGAAGACAGGGTCTCCGCCACCTGTTTTATTCGAATGTTAGTTGGACTCCTCGGGTGATAACATGCATAAGGTGATGGCATCCGGCAGTGCAATGACTGTTTTTCGCTTTTTTATCCATTTCCATTTTCATCTATTGTCATCTATTTGTTTGCTTAGGTTCCTGTTTTGCTGTCTTGTTTGTGTGGTTATTTTGCAGTGAGGAGCTTATAATACACTACAATTGTGCGTTCATCGAGGCCTTTGGGTAACCGGAAAGTTCGGGGGTTGTATACACGTAATCCGAATAACAACACAATTTTCTGCTTATTCGGTAGATGACGTCCTAAGTCGGTACCGATTGACCCTTGGTCTCATTGGTTTATGTGTAATCTTAAGTGTTCGGTCTTTTGATCCCGTATTTTGTGTCCATTATCCCTTTTGCGTCGCTTGCTGTGTATGTCTTCTCTGTATTTTCACTTGGGGCCATTTGGAGTTTTGCTGTTGATACGGCAGCTGAGTATACTTGTTGGATCTTTATAAAATAATTGAACATTTTTGAAAATCCCTCCATAAGTATTATTTAGATTTTATTTTGCTAAGCAGTGCAGTGCAGCAGAGTTCTTAAAGAAATTTATGACATGGGGTATCCTTTTGGACACGTTTTGCCCCATTCTTGATCCATCCTTATAGGATTCTAGTTCACAAAACAAAATTTCGGTGGGCGACCCTAGGAACAATATGTATCCCAAGTTTCATGATAATTATCCAAACGGTTATAGAGAATATGCTGGAAATTTCTTTGAACAGTTTGAAAAGATTTATTGAGTGCACTCTGGCGCTCCTCTTGGGCACCTGGTCACACTTACTAGTGGTACGTCGATGCTCAATTTGGTACTCTATTGTGAGTGCTGTGAAGATTTTCGTCAGGATCTTCTTTACTCATTTGTGGTCATCTTACAGTGAGGATATTGTTTTACATAACAATTGTTCGTTTCCGAGACCTTTTGGTAACCGGAAAAGTCGGCGGGTTCTGCGCGCGTATTCCGGATAAGCACGTCATTTGCTACTTGCGTAGCACCACACCCTTTGCTACTTGAGTAGCAAATGGCCGTCCTAAGTCGGCACCGGTTACCCATTGGTCTCATTGGTTTATGTGTGGTCTTTTGTGTTTGATGTTTCTGTGTCGTGTGTCCCTTTCTCGTCTCTTGTTGTGCTCTTCTTTGTGTTTTCTTATCGGGTGTTTGATGTTTTGCTGTTGGTACTGCAACAGCGTCTGGTTGGAGATCCTTTCTTATCTTATTGTATACTATGAAAGTGAATCGAATAATTTTTTTTCGACTTCTCTTACCCCATATATCTCCGTCAGCATATTGTTGATCTCCGATCCATTGACCTTCCTGTTAAGTATGTCGTTGAAGATCTCAAATCTGTCACTTTCCAAAATCCATAGACCAGGAAACGTGCAGCAAAGATAGATAAAGAAACATGGACTGAACCTTTAAAAAAATCCAAATAAAACCAGAATATCCGACGCAGAGTAGGTAAAGGCACTTTGATGGCTGCAAATTATGCTAGTATGTATGTTGACAATCAATAGCACTTTATATATAGACATAACCTCAGACAGTGCAATGTTTTTCAGATATTGTTTGATTTTTGTGCCTGAAAATCGACGGCGGATGCTGCTAGCCAAAAGAGGGGTGCTTACTCCCCCGGGCACCTGGTCCCACATCTAGCTTGCTAGGGGTCAGTCCATACTCAATTTTTGCTCTATTGTGAGTGTTGTTGAGATTATCGTCAGGATCTTCTTTAACTCATTTGTAGATTTTGTTGTCATTTTTGTGCGTGAACATCGACGACAGGTGCGGCTAGCCAAGCAAGGGATGCTTACTCCTCCCGGGCAACTAGACCCACCCTTGACTTGCTATGGATGTATCGGTGCTAGATTTGGTGCTCTATAGTGAGTGTTGTTGAAAGTTTGGCAGTGTTCATGCAAAGACGCATGATTTATCGTTTTCAGTTCATCAAATGTTTCGGATTGTTATTTTTATTATCGTTGTCATATTGAAGTATAAGTTCTACCGCAGTAAAAGTTAGAGCACCATATGCGCAATTTCAGCAAACAATGTATCTTCAGTGATGTTCGAGACCGAAAGAGATGCATATCAAAATAGTAAAGGTGTAAAGAGAAAATTCTAAAAATGAAGTAATATATCACGTTATGGCAAGGTATCAGAGCATATTTACGGCAAGGTTAGAATCATCAACAATGAAATATTGTAATCATTTTAGTGCACTATATGCGCATTTCAACCAGCAATGAATCATCAATGATAATCAAAACCCAAACAGAGGCAGCACAAATAATGAAAACATGATGAGTGAAATTGCAAACAAAAGAACCAGCCAACGAGAAAGCAAAGACTTAGCTTCAGAAAATCTTATATATAGAGTCTATCTTGTATTATTTTCCCATAAAAATGATCTTGAACCAAAATGATAGGCTGTAGAAATCGTATCAGAAATAATCTAGAATAATTTTAGTAAACTTACAAATTGTAGGATCTTATAATTTCCATGTTAAGACACTTGTGTCTTCAAATATTGTATTAATCGTCGGTAAATTCAATACAAATGATACCCTTTTACGAAATTTCGTTGGAACTATGCACCAAAAGTCTCAGATAGTATGAATTTCCTCACAGTTATAGCTATAAAACATGGCTGTGTTTGAGAAAATCACAAGAAAATACAGATTGACATACAAACCACAGTACTGTTACAATATGACGTTTTATAAGCATGTTTTGATTTTTATTTCAATGGCCGTGTTCACATAATTTACAGTCATGTGACAATTTTCACTTCTTATCTCATGCATATGCACGTGGAAATAAGTAAAAGAAGATCCTGGCGACAATTCTCAACAGCACTAACAATAGAGCACAAAATTGAGCATCGACGGACCCCTAGCAAGCTAATGGTGGGACCAGGTGCCCGGGAGGCTGTAAGCATCCCCTGTTTAGATCGACACACCCGCCGTCGATGTTCATGCACGAAAATGAAAACAATATATATAACGAATGCACTGGCTGAGGTTATGTCTATATAGAAAGTGCTATGGCATGTCATGGAAAATAATGAAAACACTTACTGTCAAACCCGTCGCAAGGAATTTTTTACGAGCTCCACACGGCAAAGGGCATACATGTGACACAAATGAGATAAAGAAGATGCTGACGACAATCTCAACAGCACTCACAATAGAGCACCAAAATTGAGCATCGACGGACCCCTAGCAAGCTAGAGGTGGTACATGTACCAGGTGCCCGAGAGAAGAGGCAAAGGAATACACTATTTTAAGGCCGTATCGGTATGTCGGCTCATCTGAATATGCCCAATTTCCTTTTTAAAAACAGATATCACACATGGCTTTGACTACAACTGAAACTATAGTAAATGCTTTAGGACATGAAAGGCCAATTTGTCTTTCGATGTAAATAGTTATACAAATCGCTATGAAGTTTTTGATTATGTGTGATCCTTCAAGAGTAAAAAAATTTAAGGTATTTAACGGGTATTGAGAGGTAAATGGGGCACCCATTTATGGAATCCTGAGAGCAAAATAACAGCATGTAAGAATTAATTAACCAATTTAGATATTGAGGTTTTTCAACAAGGGGAGATAACTCCTAAAATGACCCTTTTCAAAATATTTCTTTTTTCGATATCTACTTGGGTAGTACAAAAGTTGTTAAAATATCATATGGCACAGAAAAATATTCAGTGATGAACAAATTAATTTCAATGTCTGAGCATAATTTCCTTCATTACCCATTGAATACCTTAAAACGATTATACCAGTTATCAGCACTTGTTTATTTCTAAAAAATATTGGCTTGAGAAGTCTCTAATTCATACACATCGAAAATAAATTTCTAATGTAAGACATCTGAAGATGTTCTACTTTTGTTATCGAGAAAACAAGTGGACAGGATTTTTTTTTTTTATTTTACTTATCATTCCCTATCCCATTAAGGTGAAACCCTAAAACGAATCGCATCCAGAACTTTGAACTTCTCACCGTAAATTACAAATTCTTTTGCGAATACGTTCAAATGACAAATATGGACAACGACCATATCCCTTTACACAGCGCAAAATCGATTATTAAGAAAAGCCTAAACCGAAGGCATACAGAATAATGACAAAACAGGAACCAAAGCAAACAAACAAAAGCCTCCACGACCAGCTGCCCAGGAAGAGCCAGTATCCCCCACCCGCATGCAACATCCGCCGCTCCAATTCGGTAGAATTGTCACATCCGGTCACTTCCCTTTTGGAAGATATAAAGTATAATCTTCGGTTGGACGGCAGAAGCGGTCTATGACAGAGTATCATCCACCATTCTGGAGAGTGGGACATCGTATTGTAGGACGAATTCCCCATATCGACCATAGAACTTCCTTGGTGACGATGTTAAACGTATCCCTGACTAAGAAGCTTATCTGAAAGTCGCCTAGCTCTCAGAATAAAATATGTATATTTGGTACCCACTCTGGCATAGCGTATCAACTGAGACATGAACATGCAGGCGATGAAGGGATGTTGCTACTCGAAAAGGAAAGTTTATGATGCTGAAGTGGAAGTCGTCACGTTTGTCATAGAGTGAGGTGTTCATGTGACTCTCGGTGCCGTAGAATAACATTATGTCCAAATAGGATGCTGAGTTATTTGTATCAGTAGTTTCTTTGACCTAAAGCTCAGAAGGATAGATTCCGATAATCCGAGAATTTTGGATTATTGATGGACAACACATCGTTTACGTATATTTAAGTCTTCAAGTTCAATAGCATCATTTAAGAACGGATGAATTTAAAGCATGGACCAGACATGCACGTTTCGGATATTTGACCCTCATCAGTGATCCTCAATTTAACAATGTAATATGGACAAAAAGTATGAAAGTTATTTGTTCAAAAATGTATATAAAGATGTAGCAGGATGGATTGGATATGATGCTACAGGACTCACGTTTTAGAAATTTCAAGAAAATTTTTGATAACAGAAAATTTCGAATGCGTTGAAGAAATGATCAAGCGAACAAGGTATTTTTTTGATAACAGAAAATTTCAAATGCGTTGAAGAAACGATCAAGCGAAGTTGATAGAACTTGGCTACATGTGCCCTCGGGGGACTTCTGGTCCACCAGCAGTGACACTCATCAAGTGGACTTAATGTTAAACGTCTTCAAGTTCAATAGCATCATTTAAGAACGGATAAATTAACAGCAGGGACCAGACATGCACGTTTAGGTCTCGTTGGTATATGTGTAGTCCTTTGTGTTTGATGTTTCTGTGTTGTGCGTTGACGTTCCTTGTCCCTTGTGCGTCTCTTTCTGTGCTTGTCCGCTTTGTGTTTTTGCATTGGTTGTTTTGGGCTTTTGCTTTAGGTGCTGCAACCTGGTGTTGTTGGAGATCCCCTCCTTTGTTGTATATCTACACTTATTTCGTGTTGCAGTGTGGAGTTGGTAATACAATTCCCCGCGACCCGATGTTTGAAGTGTTTTAATTCCATTACGTTCTCTAACCAGCTGGTCATATAATCACAGGTGACTTTTCAATTATCAAATGACAATTATAAATAATGACCATATCCCTGTATACAGCACAAAATCGATAATTCAGAAAATCAGAAACCGAAGGCATACAAAATCAGGATAAAACGGAAACCAAAGCAAACAAACAAAAACCTCTACCACATGAAAAGAAGCGAACTCCCGATATGGGAGTGAGACCAGGTGCCAAGGAAGAGTAAGCATCTCCTGCTTGCATGCACCACCCGCCGCTTCAATTCGGTAGAACTGTCACATCCGGTTACTTCCATTTAGGAAGACATAGAGTATAATCTTTGGATTGGATGGTTCAAATGGTCTATGACAGAATATCATCCACCATTCTGGAGAGTGGGACATAGTGTATGGCGAATTCCCCATATCGACCGTCAGTGACGATGTTAGTCGGTTACAAACATATCCCTGACTGAGAAGCTTATCTGAAAGACGTCTAGCTCACAGAACAAAATCCGCATATTTGGTACTTGCTCTGGCATAGCGTATCAACTGAGATATGAACACACCATAAGCTGGCGATGAAGGGATGTTGCTACTCAGAAAAGGAAAGTTTATAATGCTGAAATTGAAGTCGTCACGTTTGTCATGGAGTGAGGTGTTCATTAACCATCAGTGTCGTAGGACAACATTATGTCCAAATAGGACAGGCACCTCCGTGTTCTTCTCAAAAAAGGACCTAAGTATAGAATCCCATCCAAGATAGATTTTATCAAATGTCGCGAAGTGCTAAAGGAAGCTTTTGATAACTATACCAACCGATGGTATATTCGGAAGGAGTGGAATCGCATGCGCTGAATGACTGGAAAAACCTCATTTTGGATATTACCGATATGCGAATAGATAACTACCACAAAAATCCTTATCTGTTTGAAAATCCAAGTTCTAAATCTGAAAGATATTTCAAATCCAAGTTACGTTCTTTACATGAAAAATATGTCTTCGCGCCTGCAGACAAAGCAGCCAACAACACCATGATTATTTGAAAAGGCTACTACATATCAACATTAGTTTCGGAACTTTCTTCTACTAATACTTATATTGAAAGCAATGAAAGCGTTCCCAATATTTTGAACAAACATAACAGTGAAATTTTAACATCCCTATTTCTAAATTGGATCGCCCTACAATCCCTATTTCTAAATTGGATCGCCCTACAATCGCATACCAAAACTTCACAAGTCTCCTTACAAGTTTCGATTCATTGCTAATTCTAGCAACTGCTCAACTACAATTTTGTCTAGAAATCTGACTTCATCACTCATGGCTATAAAGGAACACGTGGCAAAATACTGCGAAACTGTCATGAAGAGGAATGGTGTAAACTTCTTTTGGTCTATTAAAATTCATTTGATGTGATTAACAAAATGAAATCAAGAAATTTTGAAGCAAATACGATATCTTCATGTCAGAATTCGGGAAATTGTAAGCCTGGATACCTCATTTTTTGTTCAGATAATCAAACTAATATGGTTTTGTGAAAAGAAACTTTTATAGTTACATTTCATCACCCCTAAAAAGGGATTTTTCTCACTTTTCCCATAGGATCCAATGTTAAAGTTCAAACGGCTACACTCTCGGTATAATCATGAAACCAAGAGTTATATTTTGTTTTTATATCAGGTTTAACATAAGCTTTCAATATCTGGAAATGAAAATATTGTAAAAGTTGTTATTTAGGAAATATGAGCATCTGAGGCCTGAGGGATGCTCTACCTTAAGTACCAAGTCTACTGTCCTGTTCACTAATTCCAGAGCAACCTGTTTTGGCGATTTATTCTGTCGTCTGAAGAATTTTGCTATAAATTATTGTTTCCAAGAATTGGCCTCCTTTAGTCGTAACTGGAAATTAACTTCAACTTACCCAATCAGCTGCCATCAAACCGCGATATGAAAAATAAAAAGTATACGTGAATTTACCATGTTAATTACAAGCCGCCGCAAATTGTTCTCCGTGTCAACAATAGTAAACAGTGACGTAAAAGCCTCCGACGTCACTTATTTCCCCGTATACTTTTTATGACAAATATGGATAATGACCATATCCCTGTATACAGCACAAAATCGATAATTCAGAAAATCAGAAACCGAAGGCATACAAAATCAGGATAAAACAGGAACTAAAGCAAACAAACAAAAACCTCCACCACATGAAAAGAAGCGAACCCCCGATATATTTTCAATCCTATTTCTAACTTAATTGACGCACAGCCAAAACAATGGTATTTTCTGTTACAACTAAAGGAGTACTATAAAATTGATATCTTTTTGGAAGATGACATTATCAAATTTTAGAGAAAACCGGGAAAACAGGGTGCTCTAGAATTAGTGAACAGGACAGTAGTGTCCGTCTGGTAACATTAGGATTATGTCCACGGTACAAAAGACGTTTGATGATTCTGACGCATTTTCAATGTTTATGTCTACCTTTGATCCTTCAAATTTTGTTTATCATGTCACCATAAAAGGCAGGTTTTATAATACCCAGAGTAATGGGCTCTGTTGTTTGTATAGATATAAATTTTAAAAGAAGTTGACTGTAATTTTTGTAAAACTTCCAGAAATTCTTAACTAGTTCATAAAAGCTGAAACATTGACTGACCTTGCTAAACGTTCCTTGGTATGTTATAAAATCTAAAATATTAGTACATGCTTTAGCGTATCGGGTAAGCTGTGGTATGTAAATGCCGTATGACCACAGTCTATTGGACATAATAATTTAACACTCTTTGACCATGTTCGGTTGTTTAGACTGAGGATCAGTGACGAGGGTTAAGTATCCGAAACGTGCATGTCTGGTCCATGCTGAAAGTTAATCTATTTATAAATTATGCTATTGAATTTGAAGACGTTTACCATTTGTACAGCTTGGTAAGTGTCACTGCTGATGGACCAGGAGTCCCCGATGTGACATGTAGCCAAGTTAAATCAACTTCGATTGACAGTTTCTTCAACGCATTTGAAATTTTTTGTTATCAGAATTTCTTGACATTTCTGAAACGTGGGTCCTGTAGCGTCATACCCCACGCATCCTGCTACGTCTTTCGGTACACTTTTGGACATAATAATCTAACTTTCACACTTTTTGCCCATATTACATTGTTTAAATTGAGGATCACTGTCGAGGGTTAAGTACCCGAAACGTGCATATCTGGTCCATGCTGAAAATTATCTGTTTTTAAATGATGCTATTGAATTTGGAGACGTTTAACATTTGAACATCACAGTCAAGCCAGTGGATATTTACTATGTTGAAACTAAAATCATCTCTTTTGTCATATACACTTGTATGAATTTTTCCATTTACAATTTTGATATTGAGGTCCAAAACTGGTGTTTCTGTGTTTGTAACATTTGCCTTGTTATATGTATTTTATGATGGATACATTTTATTCTTATATAACTCAATAGTTAGAATATCATCCAGATACCTAGAATTATTATTGTATCATTTCAAATCTTTGCTTTTGAAGATTTTGGATATTAAATTCTTTTTTCGTAAGTGTATAGAATAAATCTGCAACAAGAGGCGCACAGTTAGTACTCATAGAAATTCCTACAACTTGTGCGTATAGATCCTCACCAAATCTAACATAAATATTATCCCAAGAGGAAGAAGCTTGTATGATTTGTAGTCTGTTGAGGATAAGAGGTCCTTGATTCAGATGAACAAATGTAATTTCTCCGCTCTCGATCAAAACACCATATAATGAGTTAAGATAATCTATCATTAATATGGTCTCGAGGAAGTGTGGTGTACATATAAGAGAAGTCGTATGAAGAAATCGTATTGGCTTGAAAATTTCAACGAGTGACGCCTTGTCCGAAAAGCAAAATCTGTATATTTGGTACTTGCTCTGGCATAACGTATCAATTAAGATATAAACACGCCATATACAGGCGATGAAGGGATATTGCTACGAAGAAAAGGAAAGTTTGTGATGCTTAAAACGTTTGCCATAGAGTGAGGTGTTCATGTGACCATCAGTGTCGTAGGACAGCATTATGTCCAAGTAGGATGCTGAATTATTTGTCTCTGTAGTTTCTTTGGTTTCAAGCTCCGAGGGACAGATTCTGCTGCAGGTAATCGGTGAATTTGGATCATTAATCTTTGATGGACATCACACCATCTTTGTATCTATATGTGAAATTAAAGTTAAGAGCTAAGTGTTTGGCCATGTTTTAACATTTATTTTTAAGTGTTTTTAATATTTATGTAAGATTTGGTGAGAATCTCTACAAGCAGGTTGTAGGGATCCCAATTTGTACTAATTGTGTGTCTCTTGCTGCAGATTTATATTTATACACATATGAAAAATAATCTAAACAAAATCTTCAAAAGCAAAGATAAATTCATTATTTAAAATGTTTCATTTGTACTCCTAGGTTCCTGGATGATATTCTTACTATCAACAATCCTGTTTTTGATAAGTATAAAAATGCTATTTATCCACAAGAATTGACTCTAAACGGTAAACGTAACAAACACGGAAAACCATTTTTGGACCTGAATAACAAAACGTTAATTACTATGACTTTGTATGCTTCTTTTTATGATTTTCTGAATTATCGATTTTCTTAATTATCGATATGCGATGAATCGACCCTACAGGAAATTGGAGCCGCGTACTCTCTCTAAAGTAAATACACAAATTTGAATTCTGAAAATAAAACCACAGGGCGCTACTGAAATGAATTTTGACGGCTTATGAAAAACTCTTTGGCTGGAAGCATCACTGACGAGGATTTAATATTCTAAACACGTGTTTGGAGCATAGTAAATTGGTTGGAAATTTTCTTCAAGAAGGTATAGAGTTGGAATCCTTCCGTACTGTTTGTACTGTTTCGGATATGGTCATTATACATATTTGACATTGATATTCCGTGTCTCTTTCGATCTTTTATCATGCTCGTATACTCTGTATTTTTACATAGAGGTGCTCCGATATATTGCTGAGGGTACTACAATTTAGTCCCGTTGGATCTCTCTCTCTCTATATATATATATCAAGAAGATGAGTTTCTCGCCTCAGTCGACTGCTTATTTCGGTTCGGGTACGGCTAGCCAACAGGGGATGCTTACTCCTCCCTGGCACCTGGTCCCACCTCTAGCTTGCTAGGGGTCCGCCGATGCTCAATTTGGTGCTCTATTGTGAGTGTTGTTAAGATTATCGTCAGGATCTTCTTTAACTCATTACGTGCATTTATAGGTCTTTGAAATTCCATTACTTTTTGTCATTTATAAAAACCTCCGAGTAAACCAGGGAAGGGTGAGTTAAAGAAGATCCTGGCGACAAATTCTTAACAGCAATCATAATAGTGAGCGTCGACGGACCCCTAGCAAGCCAGAGGTAGGACCAGATACCCGGAAGGAGTAAGCATCCCCTAGTTTCGCTAGCCGCAGGAGCAAGCGTCCCCTGTTTGACCAGGTGCCCGGGAGGAGTAGGTATCCCCTGTTTGGTTAGTCGCACCCGCCGTCGATGTTCACGTCGAAGTGCCAATCGTAGTTTAGGAGCCAAATATCCAGGGAGAATAAGACATATTTGTGCGAGTTTCTATCAACACGGCAATCACGGTGCCCGGAAGGAGTAATCGTCCTCTGCATGCAGCATCCACCGCGAATTCCAAAAGAGAAAGAGAAGGGTGTCGTGTAATTTTTCTTAATGAAATATTGTCTTTACTCTTACCATCTAAGTTCTCTGAATTTTGTGTAACACCTTTGTAGAAGCCCTTCGATGATGAGAAATACATTTGCGCATGCCAAAAACCAAAACCAATGGTTATCCTGTACAGTTACAACACGCCAAACTATCAAAACACTGTGAATTATCATAACAGCTCGAAACTGCGATATCATTTGTCCATTTGAATGAGGTTACTAATTTTCTTTTGACATTTTGTCCAACATGCATTGTCCTTGCCTTTGACCGGCATATTCCTATAGGAGCCCTTCTTAGGAGGATTACAACGAATTTTTTTTATAATTGCACTGTCCAAAACTCCCAGATGATAAGTAGAAACTCAAGAATATGATTATGAAGGCCCAACGTCTATAACAATTCAGGTATTTAAATTGCACTTATTGTCGAGGGTGCATCAAAGGAGAAATTCTTCACAGATTGGTTTCATTTTAACCACAGTAAATCCCTCAGTTAAATGACTCAAACATTGTGCATGCATTTTATGATTCGTCAGCCTTCTAAAATACAAAGAAAAGGTGCTTTGAACCATACGTAAGAGGGGCTATGAAGTTCCTATTATTCAATCAAATGAAGCATACAATTTTACTGGAGGATCCAGAACAGGTTTATGAAACATTTATGATTATGTCGCGTTGATTTTAAACAATACAAAATATGGGTAAATCTCTTAAAAATTCGACGCCATGTACCCATAATGGCATCATCATATTATTTCACGATAAAAGGTGCAATAATGCAAAGTAGAGGAGTGAACTTCATAGAGGGTCGTTCGCGTAGAGCTGTGTATATAACCATATAACAAACAGTTATGTAAAAACAACCCCACCCTTAAACAAATAACAAGAGGCCCAAGGGGGCCACACCACTCACCTGAGTTGCAAACAAAAGAATGATAGTGGACAATTTGCTTCCTAGAAGGTTTTGAGAAATTCTGTTGTTATCACTTTCGGAGATG
>VSWD01000648.1:0-12865 GCA_033119305.1 Pinctada imbricata | reverse complement strand
AAAAAAAAAAGTTTTAGTTTTAACATATTCTATTCTAATAACATGAAATAGGATGGGGCAAAAGTTATAACAACATTACATAAGCTTCTCCTTATCATAAAAACAACAATAAATATCAAGATGGAAAGTATGTAGATATACTAGTGAAAAAAAATACGAAGAAGTCTATCCACGCATGCACTGACTCCAATTTTTCAATAACCAGGTACATTTTGGTCCATTTACAGAAAAATCAAAAGACAAAATCGGCAAATTCGCCCTTGATCCCCCAGCAAAAGGAGCGCTTGATCCGCTACTGATACTCGATCAATATCAATGGCGGATCCAGCGCCCTTTGCGGGGGTAAAGGGGCTAATTTGCCGATTGTGATTGAAAATGGGCACCAAAATATACCTGTTTTTGAAAGTTTGGGGTCAGTGCCGGGGGGGGGGGCGCCCCCTCCGCACCCCTGAATCCGCCACTGAAATTGTCTGGATCTCCGAGCTGGAAAACAACATCACCTGCTAATCACCTCTAGGCCTAGTGAATATTTATTTTCTTTTCGATTTCTAAAATAAAATTATTCATTATGGCAAAATATATGTATATGAAATAAAAAAACAGAACAATCCAAAAAAAAAAAAAAAAAAAAGAAAAAGAAAAAGAAAGAAAAGAGAGAGTGAAAAAACGCCGAAAATACAGCGGGCTCTGTGTTCGCGCTAGCACAATTTCAAATCAAATATTGACCAATCAGAGGCGAGCATTTTATTTGTATACAGAGGAACTCAGAAGCGTGTGAAAGTTATTTCCCACGAAGAAACTAAACAAACATGTTTATTTGGGTAATCCCATGGCGATAAATGGTAAGATGCATTTCTAAGTCATTAATATTACTTTTTAACGTGCATTTCCCAAAATAAAGCCGCGCTTGGTCAGTTCGACCCACGCGCTGATTTTTCTTGTTCTTGCTTTTATTTTACGGCGATCCTGTGGCCTATTTGAATCACTTTTAATTTAGACATATTTATATGATTACTTCCTCCTAAAAAGGAACATGTATCAGGTAAAATCTTTGTTTACTTTGTTGCAAGCTACCCCCACCCCTTTCCTTTCGGCCTGCCATGGGAAGGGTTGGGTAAACTTAAAGATACATGTTCTTCAGGGCGTCAGGATTTTTCATATTGTTGTCTTTTCTAGGTTGTAATGATAGCGTGAATCTTGAAAAGTGCTGACTCGATAATGATTTCGAAAATCGATTGTCGCTGTGAAGTACACGAAATGATCTCAGTGCGGAAAAGTCTTTGCTTTAATTCAAAACAAAAACTAAACGCGAGTAAAAAAGTCTGATTCTGATATCGATGTACTCCTCGATAGTTCCGATAATTGATATTAAATTTTTTTCTGATTTTACAACTCTAGTCTTTTCGTATTGACCACTTTCCAGTTCCGCGCCATCTAGCGGCGAAGTGCTGAAAACAGGGTGTCATGGCCGTATAGACGGGCATCACGCCTCAATCGCGTTATATATCAGTTAACATATTTTGATGGATATTCTTATTTGTCTTTTAAATTACCCGATAATTAGTTTTTTATTATTTATAGATGTTTGCTGAAAGAAAAAGATGCTATAAATGAATTTTTTCTGCATATTTAAACATTACTTGTAAATTAAAACCAGCTTTCCGTGGTATGAATCAAAATTATCGTTGGTTTTCTTCGTAATTGTATTTCTACGTCCATTGCGCTAATCCATTTTCTTAAAAAGTATCATCCCAATTAACAAATCGTTGTTTTGACAAGTACACACATGCCAATCAACCGTAAAGGGTACGTTTATTCATTACCTGCCAGGTGTGAAAATCATCAGAGCGTGATATGGCCATGCGGCCATTTCAAATAAGATATATGGAGACATGAGAGAGGGACAATAAGAATATCTTCATAATAAATACAATCTTCTTATTTTCACAGAGAAAATTTCATTTAAAAATATACTTAGATATGTAAACTTTTGAATATGTTAACATATATCCTTGCTGCATGTACACGGACTGCGGTCAGCGTACACGTGTAGTGTACGTTCTCATTGCACCCTGTTCACATGGAGGAGTTTTTACGGTGATTACTTTCTTTTTCCTCATCTTGCTTTTATTTATTTCGTCTTTTTTTTCTCTTCCTTTTTCAAATTGATACAAAATTTTTTTTTTCTTATAATGTATTTTGATTCAAAGATCTTAGCTAAAAAAATGTCATATTCAAAGAGCTCTTTTAAAAAATCTCAAGGAATCACAGAAGGTTTCTTTAATGAATGAAATAAGAAGACAAACAAATAACGAGTCAATAGGAAATAAAGTTGAAACATCTGTGAAAAAAAAAATGAAAAAATAGTGAAGTAAGAATTTCTTTTTAAATGCGTAAGAGCCCCCCCCCCCCCAATTAAAACAACTAAGAGTCCCCTTTGGTGTTGCCGATAGGGGACTAATAATGGAGAATCTAACACTGGTTTTTTTGTTGTTGTTTTTTTTTTTTCTAAAATACGGCTGGATGATCATGGTATATAAATGAATATGTTAAGATTCCTTGTTTAAATTATAGTTCGAAAAGTAAAGAGATTAAAAAAAAAAAAAAAGAAAATACTGGATCACCTTTTCATTTGGCCCGTTTATTTCAAATGTGATATTGTGTTTATCCCGCATCTCCTTCTTTTCTTAACGATCTCCTTACATCTTTAAATTTGACAAAAATGATTATAATAGATGAAAATTGAATTCTGATGAGGAGAGAGACTCAGAGGGGAAGGTAGGATTGCGTATAAAACTCAGTGCCCCGTGTACCCTGAATAATAATAATAAAAAAGTCGAAAAGTACGTGTTTCTCGTGGTAATATATAAATTTTATATTAATACACAAACGCTCTAAAATGAATATAATAACATATTTCTATACTAGTATTTTTTATCTGACCATTCCAGACATTGTGTCAGCATGCATGAACGCATGGCTGACTCCACACAGGTAGGCGCCGATTTCTACCTGGATGACACCTGTCATAATTGACTGGTTGTGTATATACACGGGGTGCACGTGTATAATAAGAGTCGGTAATAAGAACTGAGATTAAGATTAAGCAAATGAATGATTTCTTGTCTTGTATTTTGAAATAATCGACAGAAAATAACTTCCATAACCTATCGAAACTGCCCCGTTTTACACGATTAATTTTTGCTATTAATGATTAAAATTTGTCAAAAGCACCATATTTATATGTCAGAAATATATCAAGACATATTAAAGCGATTGTCTTGGCATATATAAACGATAATATTAAGATAGAAGAGAACTATCTGCCCGAAATTAACACATCAATAAACGAAGCGGCATATGCCTGTGCCCGTCTATACGGCCATGACAC
Organism: Pinctada imbricata; assembly: GCA_033119305.1. NCBI lineage: Eukaryota > Metazoa > Mollusca > Bivalvia > Pterioida > Pteriidae > Pinctada > Pinctada imbricata. The sequence continues at coordinate 9,474 of VSWD01000648.1, read as the reverse complement.
CCTGTTTTCAGCACTTCGCCGCTAGGTGGCGCGGAACTGGAAAGTGGTCAATTGAGTTCTTTTGTACTTTTCGTTCCAATTATCAGGATTTTTCGTACCAATAGATGATTTTCCAATAAACTTGTGAGACAGTCAAACACCCAGGGATGCAAATAAGCACTCGCCCGCTCGCCAATGCGACTAAAAATTCATTGTGGACTACCAAAAATTTTTTTCTTATCGCCCACTTGGCGACCGTAAAATTCCAATCTTTATTATTTTCTTGTATCATAGTTGCCGTAACTAACGTTTGGAAACAAAAACTCATGGGTATTTGACAAATTTTGGGTTCGCTTTCTCGCGGAAAATGAATAGATCTCTCTTATTTCCTTGTAAAGACGTACTGTAATTTTAGATCAGTACAAATGTATATACCAAAACTAACCAATGTTTCCAAAACAGACATGGTTTTTCTCCGCTTTAAAGCGGAATTCCGCTTCGAGAATCGGTAAAATCCGCTCGTTTTTATAATTTCCGCTCTTTCGTAAATTCCGGAATTTGACAATTCCGTTATAGAATCGATGTTTTATCTTTGCCGTTTCGCGATGTGTCGTGATTTCTAATTGGTCAATAGGTAACCATTCGACCAATCAACGATTAGTATTCATCCGAAACACTGAGCAAAGGAAATTCGCGACTGTTCCTTGCCAGCCGGATCGAACTTTCGTCGGGTTTGTTTTTTTTTTGTATTTGAACTTAAGAGAAATGTCTAAAAGCATATGGTCGGTCGTTCAGAGGGGAGAGGTAGACATAAAGGCCCTTGACTTCGGCATTATCACTCAAGAATCCGTGGAAATGAGAGTGTCGATAGTGAACCCCTAGCCCTCTCAAAAAGTACAAGAAAAATCAATATAATTATATTTTCGTTTCAATATAACAACACTTTAAAGCTGTATTTTTTGCCCCAAGAAAGCTGTTCTGAAGGGTCTTTAATGCCCCCCTGGTCCCCCTGATATAGAGGACCCCCAGACCCCCCTTCAGCTTTTTTCTTTGAACACTAGAATCATGTCTGCCAAAAGCGCACAAAATCACTGTCTGGAGACCGAATGACGTGTACGTAATATGTTTATAATTGGATTTACCTGTATTTATTGATTTATTTAAAGGTACTTGTACTTGAAATAAACTCGACATGTACACTGTACAAAGGAGAGAAGGGGGTTTGAGCTTAAATTTGAAAATGTAAATTTAGATACATTTTGATGTGGGCTAATCATTTTGATGTGGGCGCCTAAATTTATTGACTTAGGAGCCCTCTTGGCCCCTGAAAATTTCAACAAATTTTCATCCCTGACACCATCGTCAGAAACCAACGTTCGGTCACGCAAGCTCTCCCGTGGGTCATATCAGCAGAATTTTCGCTGGATAGCATTACAAAAATCTGATGCGATTACATGTACTTGTCAGTGAATTAGCCATTTAAAGCCACTATGTAAGCAATATTGTTTTGTAACTCCTAAAATTAACAAATATTAATCACTGTCAACAATTATTATCATGATTATTTAGGTCATCTTTTGTTGATGGAAAAATAAAATAGATGATATTTTGCTATCGATAACAAATTAACCGACAAGTACTCGCATTAGATTTTTGTAATGCTATCCAGCGAAAATTCTGTCGTTATGACCCACGGGAGGTGAGCTTGCGTGACCAAGCGTGGGTTTCCGACAATTGTCAAACACCAGACATAAGTACGAAAGATCCCACTATCAAATTTTGAGGAGCTCAAGTAAATCAGCTCTATATAGCAGAAACATAATCTTTTTTTTCTGCAATATGTACGAAAGATCTCAGTAACAGGTACGAAAAATCTTGGTACAAACAGGAATAGGTACAAACATGACGAAAGATCCTGGAACCATTCTTCAGGGGTGGATACAGGATATGATTTGAGTTGGGGGGCCCAGGGGGGGGGACGTGAAAAACGGATAGGGTCTTTAGGGCCACCTAGCATTTTCATAGCTGCAAATCAATTTCAGATTTAAAAAGAAATTGTTCATGATTTTATTTCTTAGCTTTTTTAAGTATTATAGGTATTAGGCCCGATAGTCCGAAGACCCAATAGTCCGAATATCCAATAAAATTCCTAAACCATATTTGTCATTTGTAAGCTTTTTGATTGAATGTGATTTTATACGCTCGTCATAAGACGGGACATATTATATTATGGCGCTGTCCGTGAGAAATATTTAAACCCCGACATGCGTTGCAGCGTTGGCGTTGCTATTTTTGGAATCTGATTTCGGGTTGACATTCATTCACTAATTTAATGGCTATATCGTTGCATGTATGATAATTGTATAAATTCTAGAACCTACATCTTTAAAGAAATAAAAAAAACGTGTGTTTTGCATGTGTTACCGATAAATGTATTCGTACATTTTCAAATTCCAATGAATAAGGACGTCCTCGTTATTATTTTTTTTTTTTTCTTTTGGTTGACTTAAACAGACAACTAATATTTCCGACATACTGATCGATGGCTTTCGGCAGTATAGCCATATCTTTGCCACATTGTGACAGTTAATTAGATCTTGTTACAAATATTTCTTCACTACTTCCTAAATAACTTAGTTGTTTAGGACCATTTGCGCTGTTGAACTGCACCCCCCCCTCCTTTTTTTTTTACTTGCGTGCGATTGCAGAGATCTATTTCAAACAACAGCTCCTTGTGATGATATCATTTCTTAAAGATTTATTTTGTTACCTTTTAAAATCTGATTTGATAGCTAGCCAACAGGGGATGCTTACTCCTCCCGGGCACCTGGTCCCACCTCTGGCTTGCTAGGGGTCTGTCGATGCTCAACTTGGTGCTCTATTGTGAGTGCTGTTGAGATTATCGTCAGGATCTTCTTTAACTCATTTGGGTATATATTCAATTCAAGTTCCTTGATAATATCTCTTTCAGCCCCCTCCCCTCCATTTAGATTTCTAAATCTATCAATTTCAATTGTACAGTCAGGTATCTTGTATCAAATTCATATCTACATGTATATGTACAGGGCATTCGGACTTTCAAACCTTCGGACTATCAGACCATAGAACCATTAGGCCTTCTTACTATCGGACCTCTAAACTTATGTTCTAATAGACCTTCGAAATATCGGATATTCGATTTTTAGGTACTTAGGATTATGGATCCTTCTGTATATTGGAATGCAGTACTTTCGGTCTATCGGACCTTCGGACTATCGGGCCTTCGGATTATCGGGCCGTCGATTTATTGGACCTTCAGCTTTATGGGCCCATCGAACTATCGGACCTTCGGAATACTGGGCAGACACCGGGCTCGGCCGATCCCATGATGGGTTGATCCAATGTGTATTGCAATATCAATCTCTTCAAAACAAGCGTACATAATTTGCTCCCCCTTGTTGGATCTCAAATCAAAAATTTTATATTTCCCACAATTCTCTGAGCACCATCTAGCATGTCGAGTGAGCATTCAAAAATTTATGTCTCTTGAGAGTGTGTCATCACTAGCCAATTAATCAGCACACATATTTCGATCGTTTTCATTCGATTGTGCTACATAATCAAGTAATTGACATATCTATGAAACATAAGAAGGTATTGCTAAAATATTTTACGCCAGCGTCTTTGGCAGATTTCTGTGGGCGTGTCCGTTTTATTTTCGAACCTTCGCTTCATATGCTAATCAGGACACTTAAGGTCGATTCTCATTGGTCCAGTGGTTTTGTACATTTGTCTTGAGAAGATGCATGATATGTTACCCTTCCTTATCATAATAAGTGTTGTTTTGAATATTTTGATGTGTCAGCACTTCAGAGAATGACTATTCATCACCAATTGCTTGAATAAATCGTGTCATCATTTTTTCAATAACAAGGGGCGTGTCTTTATTCAAGAACATGAACAGTTAGCATGGCTAGTTCCGAAGAGTCCAATGGGGTTGTAGTTCAATGTGTTCAAGGAGGGAGATAACTCTAGCCAATTTGGAGGAAATATTGTTATGTGGAAACATTCAGACTGATTATATAAAAAATTTAGATCTGAAACATTGAAATTTAATTTTGGATTCCTCTTTGTAGCGTTGATGGATCTCCACCTTACTACATGTACACGATGATACTCAGTGGTCACTGGTATGTTGGACTTTTGGCTTCGAAAAGGATGCCCTTTCTGTAAAAGATGCTGCACAATATACATGAAGGATCAATGGTATGCCAATATTATTTTTTTCAATTGGTAAACAGATTCTCTTTTTTCTGTGTACATGAGATTTGTATATACATGTACTTGTCTGTCATACAAAATTGATGTCAAAACACACTTATACAATCCCTCCCCCTTGTGACATGATAAATGCAATATACAACCAATATTTTCAATATTATACTTTTCAATCATAAAAATGAGTCTGTTCTTTGAAATCTACACTTATATGCACACCAAATTAATATTAGGGAGGTTTAGTTACAAGTTTTAGCGCGACGTGTACGTATTGCGTCATCACTTCCTGCGATCTTTGTTCAAATGACGTAACGACGTGACGTATAGCTACACGTTATGGACGTGTAAACGACGCTCTACACGTAACGACAGAACGGGTAACTTCTTTGAAAAATTCCAGACTTGTCATTGATCGAACTTCCAGTTTTCCGTGTTATAAAGCACGTTTAGGATTCTAACTTTCCTTGCGTCGAGGTTTTACGAATCTCAATGTATTTTTCTCGCAGACTAAACTGATTTAAAAGAAGCAAGCTAAACGTACACCTTACTACATAGCTATACCTACTCCGATTCGTACGTGTAACTAAACGACGTCTTCGGATTGTGACGTCAAACTGTGACATGTACATGTACGTCAAACGTACACGTTGAAAGAACTTGTAACTAAACCTCTCTAATTACTTATAGATTCAGGTAGGTCTAATCTTTCTAGAATGTGACAAAGTAGTTAAGCTTGAAATCTGATTTTATTTACACTTTACAGGTCATCATTTTGCTGTCACTAGGTAGAGGATGACTGGCATGAACCTTTGCCATGTTTGCAATGAAAATGTTATCTAGTTTAAGATAGCAGTAAGTACATTACAGTACGTACATGATACTTTGATGGGTTTTTGTAAGGGCTGTCACGGTTAACTGAAAATTTGGTTACCCTCGGTTCGTGCTTGGTCGGTTCGATTTGAATCGTACTTTACAGAGTTCGCTTTTGGTATGTCTGTCTGTTTGTCCGCAAAAACTTTAACCTTGGGCATAACTTTTGAATGGTAAGTGATAGGGTTTTCATATTTCACATGTGCATTTCTTGTGGCAAGACCTTTCCATGGATACCAAAATTTTTTACCTTGTGACCTTGACCTTTGAGTTTGACCTACTTTTGAAAAATCTTTAACCTTGGGTGTAACTTTTGAATGTTAAGTGATAGGGCTTTCATATTTCACATGTGTATTCCTTGTGACAAGACCTTTCCATGGATACCAAAATTTTTTACCTTGTGACCTTGAAGTTTGACCTACTTTTGAAAAACTTTAACCTTGGGCATAACTTTTGAATGGTAAGTGATAGGGCTTTCATATTTCACATGTGTATTCCTTGTGACAAGACCTTTCCATGGATACCAAAATTTTTTACCTTGTGACCTTGGAGTTTGACCTACTTTTGAAAAACTTTAATCTTGGGCATAGCTTTTGAATGGTAAGTGATAGGGCTTTCATATTTCACATATGAATTCCATGTGGCAAGACTTTTCCATTGATACTTAATTTGACCTTGTGACCTTTACCTCAAATGTGAAACTACTTTTCATCAGTTTTACTGACAAAGATGCCAACGGGGGCATTCATGTTTCACAAACATAGGTTTTATTTATTTTTTTTTTTTTGGTTATACATGTATCAAGTTATAATTAATAAATAACAGTTAGGGCTCACGATATGATATGTATTGCAACATTTACTCACGATATGATTCGAATCACGATACAACATTTTTAGCTCGCTGGGACGAAAAAGTCCGGAGAGCTAATGCCATACCCTCATTGTCGTCGTCATATCTAGATATAAGATATGAAGGTATTTCTGTAATTCATCAGATGTTTTATTAAAACAACAACAAATTAACATCATTCATAATTTGAATGATTCGAGAAGTATGGTATTGACCAGAAAAAACAAAAATAAAACTCAGAGATAATCTTCGACGACTCGGCGTCGAGCATCGCCATGTTGATTTTTTAAAGATAAAACTAAATGCTGAAAACGAGCCATAAGTCAACCATACGGCCTCTTCTTGTATTGTGTATCGAACCGTCGTCAAGAACCGCGGTGAATCAATAACCACGGTGAATCGAGAACCGTGGTGAATCGTCACAGCCCTAATAACAATGAACACTCTATATCCACAAATTTTCGGCCACTTGGCCTTTATCAAGTGGAAAAGCACGAATATAAAAGAATTCTACGTAATATCCATAACTGCTGTAACTGAAAGATAATTGATTTCTCATTATTCATAGTCTTAGATATACTGTCCTGTTCACTAAATCCAGAGCACCCTGTTTTGGCGATTTTCTCTGAAGTATTATGTTGTCAACTTAAAAATTGATATCCAGTCTATCGAACTCTTTTAGTTTAACAGAAAATGCCTCCTTTTTGGTTGTGCATTGCTTAGTTAAAAATACGACAGGAAAATATAATGTCTATGTGAATTTTCTATAGTAAAAACGACTAAAATGCATGATGCCGGACACCATGACGTCAATGTTTACCATTGTTTGTACAGAGAACAATATGGTGGCAGGCTGAAATTAACATGGGAATTTCCCGTAGACATTTTATTTTTCGTATGGCAGGTTAAATACGGTGGAAAAGGTGAGTTCATGCACATTTTCTGTGACAACTAAAGGAGTTCAATCTATGGAGACAATAAACATTTGGAACATTCCTATGACGGCTGAGAAAATATACAAAACAGGGTGCTCTGTATTTAATGAACAGGACAGTAGATATGTACCTTGTATTTTGTTTGAACCCCTGACCCCCAGGGTCTTGGAATATGGGTGTGGTCATTTTCCCCTATATAACTCTATGAGCACCAAACTCTATAAGCACCAATTCTCAATAAGTATAATTAGTAGAGACTAGAGAGTAATTCTTTTCCATTACATCAATCATTTTCTGGTCTTGTATTTTGTTTTAGACCCTGATCCCCGGGGTCCTGGAAAATGGGTGTCACTTAGATTTATTTAAGCAAACAACCAGGAGAGCTTCAGTCTCATCAGAGAATTCTGGTATTTAATGATTATTGTTCTCTTGTATTGTTGCATGTATTTATAAATTGTTACTTTGCATTTATTTTCAGCATCTAAAGAAGATTCATGAGCTGATGCAGTTAATTCAGGGAAATTTAACCTCAGCACAATTTGTGTGGCTAGCAGACCAATATCATCAATAGTGACAAACTTTTGAAATGGTTACAAATTTGTAACATACTGACATTATGTGGATTTTTACTATGAAGTTATCAAATCAATTTTCAACACATGCATAATGTAATCAATGTTGTTAAGGGACATATATCACATGTAAACAGAATTTAAGGAATTATATCTTGATTAATAGGAATTACCCGGTCTGTTGTCCATCTATCATACAATCATTTATGTTTTATAACTTTTAATCCCTTTCATAAATTTAGATAATACATGTATAGTCACAAAGTTGATGCCCAGAACCCAAGGATGTGTCATGTTCATATCTGGAAGGCCAAATTGAAGAGAAATATTGAAATCTTGTCTCATTACTCTCTGATACCAAAATTTTGGCCTCGACTTTAGAGTTTGACCACCTTCTTTTTAAAACTAACCTTGGACATAACTTTTGAATGATTAGTTACAGGGCTTTCATTGTTCATTTGACAGTATATTTCTAGTGATAAGACCATTCTAAAAATTCCTAGTGATACCAATTGTCTTGACCTAGTGACCTTTGCCTGGAAGTTTTGCATACTTTTGTGACTACAGCTATTATTGTAGATGACAGAAGTACATTAATGTTTCATGAACATATATTGTTTTTCCTCTTCATGATTTTTGAAATTATGTCCAAGAATAGTGTCTTTTATTTTACTCAGATTTTGAAAATAGTTTTCACATCTAGACAAAATGGAAAAATAGGAAAATGATGTTAGGCTACTCTTTTCCTTTGTATGTGTTTCTTGCTACATTTTGATATATAAATTTATTACATAATTATTAATATAAAAATTAAATACTTGTTTCATTCTACATTATTTGGTCTTTTTTCAGTAACATAAGGCAATGTAGATGAAAAATAATTTGCTGATATCGAGATATTCTTGCTATTTGGGGATGCATTAAAAACTCGTTAACTTTTGAGTTTCTACATCAGTACATGGTTTTCAAAACCTTCTGCTGGTTTATTCTGTAATCACACTTGAAGCATTAGTTCCTCGCAATTTACACACTATGTAAACTTTAGAACATCAAGGTTACAAATAGTTACGCTAGTTTCAACAAGATTACACATTTGGAAACTTTTATACACATGGTTTCCAAATGGTTTACGCAAGTCTAAACATGATATTGTAAGATTCCAAATGGTTTACGCAAGTCTGAACTTGATATTGAAAGATTCCAAATGGTTTACGCAAGACTGAACTTGATATTGTAAGATTCCAAATGGTTTACGCAAGACTCAAGTAAGATTCCAAATGGTTTACACAAGTCTGTACTTGATATTGTAAGATTCCAAATGGTTTACGCAAGTCTGAACTTGATATTGTAAGATTCCAAATGGTTTACGCAAGACTGAACTTGATATTGTAAGATTCCAAATGGTTTACGCAAGACTCAAGTAAGATTCCAAATGGTTTACGCAAGACTGAACTTGATATAGTAAGATTCCAAATGATTTACACACTGCTTAAACCAGTGTTTATTCAGATTCCAAATGGTTTACGCAAGTTTCAACAAGATTACACATTTGAAAACTTTTATAATGTCAGTTTCTATATGGTTTACGCTAGCCTGAACTTGATATTGAAAGATTCCAAATGGTTTACGCAATGCGTAAACTTGTGTTGATTCAGATTCCAAATAGTTTACGCATGTTTCCATATGGTTTACGCAAGCAGAACCTTTATATCATAAAACGGCAATCAAGTTTACGCAAGGTAAAATATGCGTAAACTATCTGGAATCCTGAAGTTTCAATTGATTACGCAAGTTGGTGCCTTTAAGTTTCAGTTGCGGAAACTTGATGGAAATTACAAGATTACGCTCGTGTAAACCATTTGGAATTTGAGCGGGTAGTCGGGTTACGCAAAGCGTAAACTTGAGTTTCAGCGACGGAATCCTTGCGTAAACTATATGGAAACTTCAGGTTTCCGCAAAGTTTCCATATAGTTTACGCATTGCGTAAACTTTGTTTTTTTCACCCAGTG
>VSWD01000623.1:0-12623 GCA_033119305.1 Pinctada imbricata | reverse complement strand
TCTTGTTATATCCTTGTTTATGTCTCTTATGTTGTCTCTTGTTATATCCCTGTTTAACTCTCTTATTTGGTCTCTTGTAATATCCCTGTTTATGTCTCTTATCGTGTATCTTGTTATATCCCTGCTTATGTCTCTTATTGTGTCTCTTGTTATATCCCTGCTTATGTCTCTTATTGTGTCTCTGTTATATCCCTGTTTAACTCTCTTATTGTGTCTCTTGTTATATCCTGTTTATGCTCTTATTGTGTCTCTTGTTATATCCCTGTTACTATTTATTGTGTCTCTAGTTATATCCCTGTTATGTCTCTTATTGTGTCTCTTGTTATATCCCTGTTTATGTCTCTTATGTGTCTCTTGTTATATCCCTGTTAACTCTCTTATTGTGTCTCTAGTTATATCCCTGTTTATGTCTCTTATCGTGTATCTTGTTATATCCCTGTTTATGTCCCTTATTGTGTCTCTTGTTATATCCCTGTTTATGTCTCTTATTGTGTCTCTTGTTATATCCCTGTTTATGTCTCTTATTGTGTCTCTTGTTATATCCCTGTTTATGTCTCTTATTGGTCTCTTTATATCCCTGTTTAACTCTCTTATTGTGTCTCTAGTTATATCCCTGTTTATGTCTCTTATTGTGTCTCTTGTTATATCCCTGCTTATGTCTCTTATTGGTCTCTTGTTATATCCCTGTTTATGTCTCTTATCGTGTCTCTTGTTATATCCCTGTTTATGTCTCTTATTGTGTCTCTAGTTATATCCCTGTTTATGTCTCTTATCGTGTCTCTTGTTATATCCCTGTTTATGTCTCTTATTGTGTCTCTTGTTATATCCCGCTATGTCTCTTATCGTGTCTTTTTATATCCCTGTTTATGTCTCTTATTGTGTCTCTGTTAATCCCTGTTTAACCTCTTATTGTGTCTCTAGTTACATCCCTGTTTATGTCTCTTATTGCGTCTCTTGTATATCCCTGTTTATGTCTCTTATCGTGTCTCTTGATATATCCCTGTTTATGTATCTTATTGTGTCTCTTGTTATATCCCTGTTTAAGCCTCTTATTGTGTCTCTAGTTACATCCCTGTTTATGTCTCTTATTGTGTCTCTTGTTATATCCCTGTTTATGTCTCTTATCGTGTCTCTTGTTATATCCCTGTTTATGTCTCTTATTGCGTCTCTTGTTATATCCCTGTTTATGTCTCTTATCGTGTTCTTGTTATATCTCTGCTTATGTCTCTTATTGTGTCTCTTGTTATATCCCTGTTTAAGCCTCTTATTGTGTCTCTTGTTATATCCCTGCTTATGTCTCTTATTGTGTCTCTTGTTATATCCCTGTTTAAGCCTCTTATTGTGTCTCTTGTTATATCCCTGTTTATGTCTCTTATTGTGTCTCTTGTTATATCCCTGTTTATGTCTTTTATTGTGTCTCTAGTTTTATCCCTGTTTACTCTTATTGTAGTCTTGTTATATCCCTGTTTATGTCTCTTATTGTGTCTCTTGTTATATCCCTGTTTATGTCTCTTATTGTGTCTCTTGTTATATCCCTGTTTATGTCTCTTATTGTGTCTCTTGTTATATCCCTGCTTATGTCTCTTATTGTGTCTCTTGTTATATCCCTGTTTATGTCTCTTATTGTGTCTCTTGTTATATCCCTGTTTTTGTCTTTTATTGTGTCTCTAGTTTTATCCCTGTTTAACTCTCTTATTGTATGTCTTGTTATATCCCTGTTTATGTCTCTTTTGTGTCTCTTGTTATATCCCTGTTTATGTCTCTTATTGGGTCTCTTGTTATATCCCTGTTTATGTCTCTTATTGTGTCTCTTGTTATATCCCTGCTTATGTCTCTATTGTGCTCTTGTTATATCCCTGTTTATGTCTCTTATCGTGTCTCTTGTTATATCCTGTTTATGTCTCTTATTGCGTCTCTTGTTATATCCCTGTTTATGTCTCTTATCGTGTCTCTTGTTATATCCCTGTTTATGTCTCTTATTGTGTCTCTTGTTATATCCCTGTTTAAGCCTCTTATTGTGTCTCTAGTTATATCCCTGCTTATGTCTCTTATTGTGTCTCTTGTTATATCCCTGTTTAAGCCTCTTATTGTGTCTCTTGTTATATCCCTGTTTATGTCTCTTATTGTGTATCTTTTTATATCCCTGTTTATGTCTCTTATTGTGTCTCTTGTTATATCCCTGCTTACTCTCTATTGTGTCTCTTGTTATATCCCTTTTTATGTCTCTTATTGTGTCTCTTGTTATATCCCTGTTTATGTCTCTTATTGTGTCTCTTGTTATATCCCTGTTTAACTCTCTTATTGTGTCTCTAGTTATATCCCTGTTTATGTCTCTTATTGTGTCTCTTGTTATATCCCTGCTTATGTCTCTTATTGTGTCTCTTGTTATATCCCTGTTTAACTCTCTTATTGTATCTCTTGTTATATCCCTGTTTATGTCTCTTATTGGGTCTCTTGTTATATCCCTGTTTATGTCCCTTATTGTGTCTCTTGTTATATCCCTGTTTATGTCTCTTATTGTGTCTCTTGTTATATCCCTGTTTATGTCTCTTATTGTGTCTCTTGTTATATCCCTGTTTATGTCTCTTATTGTGTCTCTTGTTATATCCCTGTTTAACTCTCTTATTGTGTCTCTAGTTATATCCCTGTTTATGTCTCTTATTGTGTCTCTTGTTATATCCCTGTTTATGTCTCTTATTGTGTCTCTTGTTATATCCCTGCTTATGTCTCTTATTGTGTCTCTTGTTATATCCCTGTTTATGTCTCTTATTGTGTCTCTTGTTATATCCCTGCTTATGTCTCTTATTGTGTCTCTTGTTATATCCCTGTTTAACTCTCTTATTGTATCTCTTGTTATATCCCTGTTTATGTCCCTTATTGTGTCTCTTGTTATATCCCTGTTTATGTCTCTTATTGTGTCTCTTGTTATATCCCTGCTTATGTCTCTTATTGTGTCTCTTGTTATATCCCTGTTTATGTCTCTTATCGTGTCTCTTGTTATATCCCTGTTTATGTCTCTTATTGTGTCTCTTGTTATATCCCTGCTTATGTCTCTTATCGTGTCTCTTGTTATATCCCTGTTTATGTCTCTTATTGTGTCTCTTGTTATATCCCTGTTTAAGCCTCTTATTGTGTCTCTTGTTACATCCCTGTTTATGTCTCTTATTGCGTCTCTTGTTATATCCCTGTTTATGTCTCTTATCGTGTCTCTTGTTATATCCCTGTTTATGTATCTTATTGTGTCTCTTGTTATATCCCTGTTTAAGCCTCTTATTGTGTCTCTAGTTACATCCCTGTTTATGTCTCTTATTGTGTCTCCTTGTTATATCCCTGTGTAGGTCTCTTATCGTGTCTCTTGTTATATCCCTGTTTATGTCTCTTATTGGCGTCTCTTGTTATATCCCTGTTTATGTCCTCTTATCGTGGTCTCTTGTTATATCCCTGTTTATGTCTCTTATTGTGTCTCTTGTTATATCCCTGTTTAAGCCTCTTATTGTGTCTCTAGTTGTTATATCCCTGCTTATGTCTCTTATTGTGTCTCTTGTTATATCCCTGTTTAAGCCTCTTATTGTGTCTCTTGGTTATATCCCTGTCTATGTCTCGTAATTGTGTCGCATTGTTATAATCCCTGTTTATGTCTTTTAGTGTGTCTCTAGTTTTATATCCCTGTTTAACTCTCTTATTGTATGTCTTGTTATATCCCTGTTTATGTCTCTTATTGTGTCCTCTTGTTATATCCCTGTTTATGTCTCTTATTGGGTCTCTTGTTATATCCCTGTTTATGTCTCTTATTGTGTCTCTTGTTATATCCCTGCTTATGTCTCTTATTGTGTCTCTTGTTATATCCCTGTTTATGTCTCTTATCGTGTCTCTTGTTATATCCCTGTTTATGTCTCTTATTGCGTCTCTTGTTAGATCCCTGTTTATGTCTCTTATCGTGTCTCTTGTTATATCCCTGTTTATGTCTCTTATTGTGTCTCTTGTTATATCCCTGTTTAAGGCCTCTTATTGTGTCTCTAGTTATATCCTGCTTATGTCTCTTATTGTGTCTCTTGTTATATCCCTGTTTAAGCCTCTTATTGTGTCTCTTGTTATATCCCTGTTTATGTCTCTTATTGTGTATCTTTTAATATCCCTGTTTATGTCTCTTATTGTGTCTCTTGTTATATCCCTGCTTAACTCTCTTATTGTGTCTCTTGTTATATCCCTGTTTATGTCTCTTATTGTGTCTCTTGTTATATCCCTGTTTATGTCTCTTATTGTGTGTCTCTAGTTATATACCTGTTTATGTCTCTTATTGTGTCTCTTGTTATATCCCTGCTTATGTCTCTTATTGTGTCTCTTGTTATATCCCTGTTTATGTCTCTTATTGTGTCTCTTGTTATATCCCTGTTTAACTCTCTTATTGTGTCTCTTGTTATATCCCTGTTTATATCTTTTATTGTGTCTCTAGTTTTATCCCTGTTTAACTCTCTTATTGTGTCTCTTGTTATATCCCTGTTTATGTCTCTTATTGTGTCTCTTGTTATATCCCTGTTTAACTCTCTTATTGTGTCTCTTGTTATATCCCTACTTATGTCTCTTATTGTGTCTCTAGTTATATCCCTGTTTATGTCTATTATTGTGTCTCTTGTTATATCCCTGCTTATGTCTCTTATTGTGTCTCTTGTTATATCCCTGTTTAACTCTCTTATTGTGTCTCTTGTTATATCCCTGTTTATGTCTCTTATTGTGTCTCTTGAAATATCCCTGTTTATGTCTCTTATTGTGTCTCTAGTTATATCCCTGTTTATGTCTCTTAGTATGTCTCTTGTTATATCCCTGCTTATGTCTCCTATTGTGTCTCTTGTTATCCCTGCTTATGTCTCTTCTGTCTCTTGTTATATCCCTGTTTATGTCTCTTATTGTGTCTCTTGTTATATCCCTGTTTATGTCTTATTGTGTCTCTTGTTATATCCCTGTTTAACTCTCTTATTGTGTCTCTTGTTATATCCCTGTTTAACTCTCTTATTGTGTCTCTTGTTATATCCCTGCTTATGTCTCTTTAGGTGTCTCTTGTTATATCCCTACTTATGTCTCTTATTGTGTCTCTTGTTATATCCCTGTTTATTGTCCTCGTATTATTGTGTCTCTCTCGTTAGATCCTGCTTATGTCTCTTATTGTGTCTCTTTGTATAGGTCCCTGTTTAACTCTCTTATTGTGTCTCTGTTATATCCCTGTTTAACACTCTCTTATTGTGTCTCTTGTTAGTATCCCTGTTTAATGTCTCTTATTGTGTCTCTTGTAATATCCCTGTTTATGTCTCTTATTGTGTCTCTAGTTATATCTCTGTTTAACTCTCTTATTGTATCTCTAGTTATATCCCTGTTTATGTCTCTTATTGTGTCTCTTGTAATATCCCTGTTTATGTCTCTTATGTTGTCTCTAGTTATATCCCTGTTTAACTCTCTATTGTATCTCGTGTTATATCCCTGTTATGTCTCTTATTGGTCTCTTGTTAATTCCCTGTTATGTCGCTTATCGTGTCTCTTGTTATAATCCTGCTTATGGTCTCTTATTGTGTTCTCTTTTATATTCCTGTTTAAGCCTCTATTGTGTCTCTTGTTATATCCCTGCTTATGTCTCTTATTGTGTCTCTTGTTATATCCCTGTTTAACTCTCTTATTGTGTCTCTAGTTATATCCCTGTTTATGTCTCTTATTGTGTCTCTTGTTATATCCCTGTTTATGTCTCTTATTGTGTCTCTTGTTATATCCCTGTTTATGTCTCTTATTGGGTCTCTTGTTATATCCCTGTTTATGTCTTATTGTGTCTCTTGTTATATCCCTGCTTATGTCTCTTATTGTGTCTCTTGTTATATCCCTGTTTATGTCTCTTATTGTGTCTCTTGTTATATCCTGCTTATGTCTCTTATTGTGTCTCTTGTTATATCCCTGCTTATGTCTCTTATTGTGTCTCTTGTTATATCCCTGTTTATGTCTCTTATTGTGTCTCTTGTTATATCCCTGTTTATATCTCTTATTGTGTCTCTTGTTATATCCCTGTTTAACTCTCTTATTGTGTCTCTAGTTATATCCCTGTTTATGTCTCTTATTGTGTCTCTTGTTATATCCCTGTTTATGTCTCTTATTGTGTCTCTTGTTATATCCCTAATTATGTCTCTTATTGTGTCTCTTGTTATATCCCTGTTAATATCTCTTATTGTGTCTCTTGTTATATCCCTGTTTATGTCTCTTATTGTGTCTCTAGTTATATCCCTGTTTATCTCGTACTGTGTCTCTTGTTATATCCCTGTTTAACTCTCTTATTGTGTCTCTTATTATATCCCTGTTTATGTCTCTTATTGTGTCTCTTGTTATATCCCTGTTTATGTCTCTAATTGTGTCTCTAGTTATATCCCTGTTTATGTCTCTATTGTGTCTCTTGTTATATCCTTGTTTAAGCCTCTTATTGGTGTCTCTGTGTTATATCCCTGTTATGTCTCTTATTGGGTCTCTTGTTATATCCCTGTTTATGTCTCTTATTGGGACTCTTGTTATATCCCTGTTTATGTCTTATTGTGTCTCTTGTTATATCCCTGCTTATGTCTCTTATTGTGTCTCTTGTTATATCCCTGTTTATGTCTCTTATTGTGTCTCTTGTTATATCCCTAATCATGTCTCTTATTGTGTCTCTTGTTATATCCCTGTTAATCTCTTATTGTCTCTTGTTATATCCCTGTTTATGTCTCTTATTGTGTCTCTTGTTATACCCTGTTTATGTCTTATTGTGTCTCTTGTTATATCCCTGTTTATTCTCTTATTGTGTCCTAGTTATATCCCTGTTTATCTCTTACTGTGTCTCTTGTTTATCCCTGTTTAACTCTCTTTTGTCTCTTGTTATAATCCCGTTTATGTCTCTTATTGTGTCTCTTGTCTTGTTATATCCCTGCTTATGTCTCTTATTGTTCTCTTGTTAGTCCCTGTTTATGTCTCTTATTGTGTCTCTTGTTATAATCCCTGTTTAACTCTCTTTTTGTCTCTAGTTATATCCCTGTTTATGTCTCTTATTGTGTCTCTTGTTATATCCCTGTTATGTCTCTTATTGGTCTCTTGTTATATCTCTGTTTATGTCTCTATTGGGCTCTTGTTATATCCCTGTTTATGTCTTATTGTGCCTCTTGTTATATCCCTGTTTATGTCCTCTTATTGGTGTCTCTTGTTAATCCCTGTTTATATCTCTTATTGTGCTCTTTGTTATATCCCTGTTTAACTCTCTTTTGTGTCTCTAGTTATATCCCTGTTTATGTCTCTTATGTGTCTCTTGTTATATCCCTGTTTGTCTCTTATTGTGTCTCTTGTTATAATCCCTGTTTATATCTCTTATTGTGTCTCTAGTTATATCCCTGTTTAACTCTCTTATTGTGTCTCTAGTTATATCCCTGTTTATGTCTCTTTTGTCTCTTGGTATATCCCTGTTTATGTCTCTTATTTGTCTCTTGTATATCCCTGTTTATATCTCTTATTGTGTCTCTTGTTATATCCCTGCTTAGGTCTCTTATTGTGTCTCTTGTTCTCCCTGTTTAAGCCTCTTATTGTGTCCTTTGTTAATATCCCTGCTTATGTCTCTTATTGTCGTCTTCTTGTTATATCCCTGTTTAACTCTCTTATGTGTCTCTAGTTATATCCCTGTTTATGTCTCTTATTGTGTCTCTTGTTATATCCCTGTTTTATGTCTCTTATTGTGTCTCTTGTTATATCCCTGTTTATGTCTTAGTGTGTCTCTTGTATATCCCTGCTTATGTCCTCTTATTGTGTCTCTTGTTATATCCCTGTTTATGTCTCTTATTGTGTCTCTTGTTATATCCCTGTTTATGTCTCTTATTGTGTCTCTTGTTATATCCTGCTTATGTCTCTTATTGTGTCTCTTGTTATATCCCTGCTTATGTCTCTTATTGTGTCTCTTGTTATATCCCTGTTTATGTCTCTTATTGTGTCTCTTGTTATATCCCTGTTTATATCTCTTATTGTGTTCTCTTGTTATATCCCTGTTTAACTCTCTTATTGTTCTCTAGTTATATCCCTGTTTATGTCTCTTATTGTCTCTTGTTATATCCCTGTTTATGTCTCTTATTGTGTCTCTTGTTATATCCCTAATTATGTCTCTTATTGTGTCTCTTGTTATATCCCTGTTAATATCTCTTATTGTGTCTCTTGTTATATCCCTGTTTATGTCTCTTATTGTGTCTCTTGTTATATCCCTGTTTATGTCTTATTGTGTCTCTTGTTATATCCCTGTTTATGTCTCTTATTGTGTCTCTAGTTATATCCCTGTTATCTCTTACTGTGTCTCTTGTTATATCCCTGTTAACCTCTCTTATTGTGTCTCTTGTTATATCCCTGTTTATGTCTCTTATTGGTCTCTTGTTATATCCCTGTTTATGTCTCTTATTGTGTCTCTAGTTATATCCCTGTTTATGTCTCTTATTGTGTCTCTTGTTATATCCTTGTTTAAGCCTCTTATTGTGTCTCTTGTTATATCCCTGTTTATGTCTCTTATTGTGTCTCTTGTTATATCCCTGTTTATGTCTCTTATGGGTCTCTTGTTATATCCCTGTTTATGGTCTTATTGTGTCTCTTGTTATATCCCTGCTTATGTCTCTTATTGTGTCTCTTGTTATATCCCTGTTATGTCTCTATTGTGGTCTCTTGTTATATCCTAATTATGTCTCTTAGTGTCTCTTGTTATATCCCTGTTAATATCTCTTATTGTGTCTCTTGTTATATCCCTGTTTATGTCTCTTATTGTGTCTCTTGTTATATCCCTGTTTATGTCTTATTGTGTCTCTTGTTATATCCCTGTTTATGTCTCTTATTGTGTCTCTAGTTATATCCCTGTTTATCTCTTACTGTGTCTCTTGTAATATCCCTGTTTAACTCTCTTATTGTGTCTCTTGTTATATCCCTGTTTATGTCTCTTATTGTGTCTCTTGTTATATCCCTGCTTATGTCTCTTATTGTGTCCTCTGTTATATCCCTGTTTTATGTCTCTTATTGTGTCTCTTGTTAGATCCCTGTTTAACTCTCTTTTTGGTGTCTCTAGTTATATCCCTGTTTATGTCTCTTATTGTGTTTCTTTTATATCCCTGTTTATGTCTCTT
The DNA here is from genome assembly GCA_033119305.1 of Pinctada imbricata. NCBI lineage: Eukaryota > Metazoa > Mollusca > Bivalvia > Pterioida > Pteriidae > Pinctada > Pinctada imbricata. The sequence goes on along the minus strand of VSWD01000623.1, from coordinate 3,483 downwards.
ATTGTGTCTCTTGTTATATCTCTGTTTATGTCTCTTATTGTGGTCTCTTGTTATATCCCTGTTTATGTCTTATTGTGCCTCTTGTTATATCCCTGTTTATGTCTCTTATTGTGTCTCTTGTTATATCCCTGTTTATATCTCTTATTGTGTCTCTTGTTATATCCCTGTTTAACTCTCTTTTTGTGTCTCTAGTTATCCCTGTTTTATGTCTCTTATTGTGTCTCTTGTTATATCCCTGTTTATGTCCTCTTATTGTGTCTCTTGTATATCCCTGTTTATATCTCTTATTGTTCTCTATTATTCCCTGTTTACTCTCTTATTGTGTCTCTAGTATATCCCTGTTTATGTCTCTTATTGTGTCTCTTGGTATACCCTCCCTGTTTATTCTCTTATTGTGTCTCTTGTATATCCCTGTTTATATCTCTTCTTGTGTCTCCTTGTGTATATCCCTGCTTATGTCTCATGAGTGTCTCTTGTTATATCGCTGTTTATGTCTCTAAGGCGTATCTTGTTATAACCCTGGGTTTTTTTTTAAGGCAACGGGTGTTTTACTGTTTGTTGTGCTAACAATCCTGTTAGATATCCCCTTCGTTTCTCTTACATCGTTTCAATAAGATTTCTTGTCGAACGTAAAAAATATTTTATAAAAATAAGACTGTTTTGTTGTGTTCATCTGAGGTCAGTGTAATTTGGAGATTTCTTCCTCATTAATATATATCTGATTGTAGAAGGTTTTTAAACTTTTGACATTTCCAGAATATGAATTGATTACTTTCAAGCCGACAAAGGGTTGATAGAATATGTTGGTATTATGCACGGTAATATGCGCTCACTTCTTGTCAGTAACTTTGGATTACGTCAACAATTAACTGATTCTGTGTTTTCGCATCGTGTTTTGGTATTTTGCTGTTGATACTACACGGGTCTTGTTGGGAGATCTCCTCCCCCTTCTTTTGAATTACGTCAAGGAAGAAAGGTTACTTAACTGATTCTGTGGTAACCATATTATTTTATTCGTCCTTACATAAAGGTACTTGTTCTCAAAGTAAGGTTTTCTGTCGCTTTCCATTACTTTACGCTCGTTATATATATATAAAGTACATTAATTAAATGATTTATTTCATTCTCATTAAAATCATATTTTCACTAAATCGATTTATTGTTGGCCTACATATGGAACGCCATCGCTGTCTTATAATGAGACATTTCATATATGGTATGTTAAATCAATTTTGCGGTGTAGTACATTATATGCGGTGGTAGTACATTATATGCCGTGGTAAGTACATATATGCGGTGGTAAGTACATATATGCGGTGGTTAGTAATGATATGCGGTGCTAAGTACATTATATGAGGTGCTAAGAACATTATATGCGGTGGTAAGTACATATAATGGAGTGGTAATACATTATATGCGGTGCTAAGTACTTATATGATGTTAGAAATTATATGCGATGGTAAGTACATTATGTGGAGTGGTTAATACATTATATGCGGTGCTAAGTACATTATGCGGTGTTAGATACATTATATGGGGTGGTATGGTTCATTACATGGGGTGGTTAGTACATTATATGTGGTGCAAGTACATTATATGGGTGTGTATGTCATTATATATGGGGTGGTATTTTCATTACATGGGGTGGTTAGTACATTATATGCGGTGCTAAGTACATTATATACAGTGCTAAGTACATTATATGCGGTGCTAAGAACATTATATGGGTGGTGAGTACATTATTTGCGGTGCTAAGTTCGTTATGTGGTGATTTCGTTATGATAACACTTCTTATGACCAAATTAAACATTTCTGAGACTCGGATCGCAGCAACGTTTAAAGCACTCCTCGTTTTTACGTTTTGTAGCCTTTTAACACAATATTTATCTGAGAAGATAAAAATACTATGTTTTTTAATTGAGGTATATTTCATTGTATTTTAATCAAAAAAGTGAAAAGATTAAATCTTTGGCAATCAGTGAAACTATTCTACAATTTCATCTTTTCACACACGGTGCGGGGCGTAGTGGTGAAGACGCATCTGTGACTACAAGGTCGCGAGTTCGATCCTGGTCACGATACATTTTATTTTCAAATTTTACAAAGTTTTCTTGCTTTTTTTAAATTTTACATTTTTACATTTTTTCCTACTTAAGTGAGAGGCAGCATGATATCAATAGGCATTGTTTCCGTATATTGTATATGCTTGTACTTTTAGAAGAGCTTTGTACAGTACAGATAAATTATGTGATATTAGTAAAGAGTAGATTAATTCTGTACACTACGTTACTAATATATAAATTATAATTTTTATTTTAGCTTGTGATATTCAATTTACGTGGTCTAAGAGAGAGAGAGAGAGAGAGAGAGAGAGAGAGAGAGAGAGAGAGAGAGAGAGAGAGAGAGATGGTGACGTGAAATTCTATATCATTATTTTTTTTATTCTAATTAGAAATAAAAAAAAATGATATAGAATTTTCACGTCACCCTGTTTTAAGAATATCAATGTAATCGGCAATCTCTGAAATCCAGAAACTGAAAAAAAACGGTTGTATTTCTTTCTTCTCGGCCACTTATGTAGCTTTCTGGCGCGAAATACACACGGTGTAGATATAGACAAATTTATTTCCTTCCAAACGGTTAATATTTGATCGGAACACACTATGAATAGATTGTTCCATGATATAAAAGAAAAAGATGGCAATTATAACCTACTTTTAATATCGCTCTAGAGATAAATTTTAAAATAGTCATCCATCCCCCTTTTTTCGTTTTTGCCTGTGGACATTGTTTCCCCCCTCGCTTCAGAACCCCACTTGTCCAGAAAATGTGTTTTATGATATACACCGGTGATCAAAAGCGAGGGGGGACGCTGTTGTAAAAGCGTTTCCGTTTTCCATTGTTTTCTGTGTAAAAATGCTTATTTTGACCCAAATACCGGTCTTTTCTTCCAACCCCCCCCCCCCATGATAGAGCTGGGAAAAATGTTGAATCCTTTTGTGTTTATGTGTCCTTTTGGGTTAATGATAACCGAGTCTCAAAAAGTTTAATCTTGGTCATCAGAATGTTTATCATAACGAAATCACCACATAACGAACTAAGCACCGCATATAATGTACTCACCACCCCATATAATGTTCTTAGCCCGCATATAATGTACTAAACCATCCCATGTAATGAACATACCACCCCATATAATGTACTTAGCACCGCACATAATGTACTTAGCACCCCATAATTGTACGTACCACCCCATACAATGTTTTTAACACCGCATATAATGTACTAAGCACTCCATATATATGTACATACCACCGCATTTAATGTTCTTATCACAGCATATAATGTAATTACCACCGCATATAATGTCTTAGCACCGCATATAATGTACTTATCACCGCATATAATGTTCTAAAGCACCACTATAATGTACGTACACACCCCATATATGTTCTTAACAACCGCATATAATGTCTAAGCACT
>VSWD01000612.1:0-10061 GCA_033119305.1 Pinctada imbricata | reverse complement strand
AAAAGATTCATTCGGCACCGGTTGCGGAAGTGGAGTTGGAAATGTTTCAGTAAATTTGATTTGTCGACCACAATCTGTTTAACAAATATATTATAGTACAGGACCATATACGTTTAAACAAAACTTTGTGTAGAGGTTGTGGAGAGGTCGAAAATGCACAAGATGATAAGATTTAATGAATGCTTCTGGTCATCTAGATAATGAATAATGATGACGAATCCGATAGGAAAATAAATACTGTGAGGTTAAGGAAAATTCTAACTACTGTCCGCGCGGCTCACTTCGGAAACTGGATAAACGCGGTTTTGAATACTTTGTCGTACATAAAACTTAATGAAATTGGCACCATTCAATAGATCTCGCTTAGTCGTAAATTTCAGTATAAGTTATACGATAGTCTATGCTTGCAATCAAACATTACAAAATTTTAGATGGGCGATTTCCCATGCTAATTTTTCCCATGACGTCGTGACGCTATGCATAGACTCATGCCTCGTTCACCCGGTTGCGCAATAAATTTATTTCGCAATAACTTTATTGCGCAACAAATTTGTTTCGCAATAAGTTTTTTTTTGCGTTCACACGAGACCGAAACTATTGCGCAATAAAATGTCAATGAACATGCACAAGAATCATGAATAAAAGTGTACAACGAATACCTTAAGGAAAAAATTCGTAAAGTCAAATTTAAGATTATTTTGGGAGGTAGTTCATTCATTTATTTGTCATTTCAGTCTAGAGCATGACGTCATTCAATTGTGACGTCATTCTCTACAAGGGGCCCACACTTAAAAAAAAGCGTTCTTATATATTCGAAAAATCGGAATCTCTAAAAAAATCGTAAAAATAAACACGTCGAGTAGTTATATTCGTAAGTATAACAATCTCTTTCCCTTGTCATGTTGATGCGCATGCGTTAGATTTATTGCGCAACAGTTTCGCTTAGCGTTTACACGGCAGAATTTGTTGCGCAATAAAGTTATTGCGAAACAAATCGAAAATTTATTGCGCAATAAATTTTGTCGTGTGAACGCAAAACAAATTTATTGCGCAACAAATTTACGTTTATTGCGCAATAAACTCTCCGTGTAAACGAGGCAAGATCTATGTTAAACTCGGCGACGTCATACTAATATAACATTGAAAACGTCCCATCTAAAAAGTATTTTGTCTCTATCATATCATTGCATAAACTCACGACCATATACACTGTGTACAATCCACGACGGGTACGGATGTTTCGCTTCATTTTCCGGTTTCACTTTGAAGCGGAGATTTTAAGTACTCAGGTCTTAAAATCTCATTTTATGTTGGTTTCCCAAAAACATAGCTTGGAATTTTTTGTATGGATGGTACCAGGAGAGATGTTAGTTTGTTTTACAACAACATGTCAGATCAGATCCACTGAATTATTAAAGCTAAACACATAATTTTGACGCAGAATGTATCCAAAGTCACACTGAACGTGCTATTTTCCAGAAAATTTTGCATTAATCTCAGTCAAATTGCAAACATTGATATCAAAATAAGATTTTTATACTTAGAAATAACAGCAAAGTCATTGCATTAGCAAATCGTTTGTAAAATACACCAATATTAGCAGCAAAATTGATATATTGGTGTTTTGACTGTAAGTGTTTGAAAAATACCTACTGTACGGTTTATATAATATGTACTGTACGGTTTGGTTTATATTTAGTCGTTTTACTTCATAGGTCTCAGTTCATTTACCATCTTCGCGAGCCAATGGTATAGATCCGCCGTGCTCCTCAAATTTGAGGAGCACGGCGGATCTATACCACTGGCTCACGAAGATGTTCATTTACCTACTACAGCGAATTTGCGATTAGATCCTTAAATATTTTTTTCTAGAACTCGAGGGGAATGTTATTTTCAACAGGTCACTACATGTATTTATCTTCGATCTTCAATGTCATTTTTTTCAGTGCAGGGTAACAATAAAATGAAACAAATGTAGTTCAAATTCAACTTATCGAGAAAGACAGGTTACAGACGGTCATGTATAACACTTCCAAATTTGTATATCGGGCAGAATACGTACAAATATGGTGCTTTTGGGACAAAGGAGCAACTCCAGGGCTTTATACTAAAGAGGCTGATCACGGGAGAAATGTGGAAATAATGTGAACTTTGTGTTTTCCTATAAACGAGACAAAAATAATAACAGCAGCAAATCTTAAAACTAGATACCATTTAGTAGAACAAATGTTGAAAAGAAGATGGAAGATGTTGAAAGGATTGTATTAAAAAAATGAAATTTACTTAGTCCAAGGGTGGAAATTTGTTAATGGATAAACAATGAAACTCAAACTTGAATTGTATCTCCTCGGCTGTTAAAGATTACAGAAATTTCTGTGAATTTCTAAGTCCAAGGGCAGCCTTTCTGTCAAATAGGATCATTGTGATATCTACAAAACTCAAATGTAATAGATGTGTATGACGGTCATTTACCGTGCAATTAGCAAAAAGATGTTGTTATACGGATTACGTGTGCGCAGCACTCCCACTTTTTCGGTTATTCAGAGGTCTCAAAGAATACACAATAGTGATGTAAAATAATCTCCTAACTGTAATGTGACAATACAAACAAGACAGCATAACACAGGAGCCCAAGCAACACATAGATGAATATGTAAATGAATATATAAATAGAGGGCGCACGAGATGCAGTCCGTGCTTTACCAGCTGTAGCGAGCTCGTGCTTGTTGGTTAAAATATAGGAATCTGTTGAAAACGTACGAAAAATGAAAGTCCTATCACTTATCAATCAAGAGGAAGTTCTCCTTTTTTAGGGAAGAAGATGTTTGTCAAGGTCAATGATGAGGGCATCTGTTGAACTGTACTGTCCACTTGTATGTTAATAACGCTACCTTCAAAGTTAAAAGTTTATATGATTGGATCGACGAGGGCCTATTGATTTTATAGTCTTTGCTGTGGTTGTAGAAGAGAAGTGGAAAATGGAGTTAAAACCACAGGAGCTCGGCGCCAACAACCTTCAAATATACACGCAACTTTAGAAAAGTAGGATGCGGTTGCAGATCCTTTACGTCGAGCTACTGTGGTTCAAAAATCATTGTGGACGATGGAAGGACTGGTAGTGATGGTGGTCAAGTAGAGAACATTGAGGGCTTCTGAGGCGTTTTGAGAAATTCGTACAGAAGTTCATTCATTTATTCATATAAAATTATACAAAGGCGTAGCTCTGCCTGTAAAAGTGGAGGGGCACGACATCCCAAAATTTCTAACAAGCCAAAAAAGAAGGGGAGAGGAAGAGATTTTAAAAATATGGGGGTTTCATGTTCTGTATGTACAAATTTTAACATTTCTGATGCAATTCTAAATTCAAAGTATATGCATAAATGTCTGGCGAGCGGTAGCGAGCCAGGAAATTTTTTTTGCATATTATTGACTAATCAGGAAAAACTTTCTATACCCTCTTTCATTAACAAGTACAGTACCTATCACGAGTTTTACAACGAGATCGCCATCGATGGAGTAAAAATTTAACGAGTAAAGGCCAATTTCTCCATCAGGTGGAGGGCTTTTAGGAGGGCTGGTGAGGGGCAAAGCGGGCTCAACGCGAACAAACGTTACCCCGAAAAACTCGGAGTGTTTGTGGGCGGGGCTAATGAACGGAGGCGGCGCTTATGCATATTTAATTATAAGCCGGGGTAAACACCGAGTGCTTGTAGGCGGGGCTTATATTCGCTTGACGCAGCATCACGAGTCGCGTAAAATCTCTTTGTAGAGAGTAGAATCGCGATAGGCTAGTCAAACAACTGTTTTAACAATACGCTAGATCTGTACTTACAGTAAATGTTTTCCTAAGAACGATTCTATAAATGTTGTAACAATTTAAAGATCATTATCTTACATATCCGCATAGATATACTACATTTATAACAATGCAATATTCAGGATTATGTACGTAGAGATAGAGAAACCCTAGATGTTAAATAGGCAGTCTACACATGTCTGTAGTTTGAATTTCCTGTGATGTACGAAAAATGATTATGAATTAATAAACCAGCAAATAATATAGGAAGCAAAACTGTAATAAAGAAAACAAGGGAAAAAAGAAATACATAATTGTTTATCCTACTCCTGTATTTTATAAACACCTGAATATTGGATGTGTAAAATACATTATATCATTCGATGTATCTGATGGAAGGAAAAATAAGATTTGTTTCCTGTTAGACAATGAAACGAATTTTTGCATGCATTTATAGATTCAAGTACTGTACCGCACGACTTTGCTGTAAGATGAATATTAAAAGTATTATGAGTTATGCAAATCATTTTCCCGTTCATACGGAATAACTTCTAAATCCGTACTCTGGATACTTCACATTGATGTAATCTATTTTACATATACATGTAAACGATTGCACACTTACGTATAAAATTTAATTTAATGCTGTACGATACCAAGTAAATTAAATGTTTAATTCATTGATAGTTATTTTTTATTCTATCGTGTTTGAACGGTATTTTTTTTTATCACGGAAGCATATTTTAGAAGGCATCGAAAGTATAGACCTTTGTTAATTTTTCAGCAATTGTTATGATCCGTTATCAGTAATAGCTGAAAATCTCGAGCAGGAACCAGCGTTCACCCCTGCTCCCTCACTTTTTAGATAAAACATGAAAAAATATAGACAATACAGTCAAGACTCAAGACAATGTCTATTTACTAACTCAGGCACGTACGTCATTATGTATGCACATGCATTATGTTTCTGGGGTCGCAGGTCATTTATAATATACATGTACCAGTGGTGGATCCAGGATTTCAGAAAGGAGGGGAGAGCCCAGCTTCAAAGAAAATTGTTCACAGAAAAGCTGACAAACAAAAGATAAATTAAAAAAAAACAAAGAGACGATGATACAAATATTAAGACTTAGGACTTTATATTATTCAGGGGTCCTTAACCCCCCCCCCCCCCCCCCCCCCCCCCATCCCCATTTGGTCTTTTCCTTATAAGGTATTTGATCGTTTACCTGAAGATGTGCCAATTGTGTGATTCTATAGATCCTACAGATTTGTAGTACCTTAAATTGACACTACACCACGAGCAAGACAGTCCCAACGCGTAATTACTCTTTTAAAGCGGAATTTCTCTTTTTAGTGGCGCATCATTATTAATCAATGATGCATATGAATGAACATGCGATTCCCAAGGAATTGTCTCCTGATAAAGGACGCAATTTTTGTAATATGAATTGAAAACTGCAGCGAGCGAAGCCGGAAAATTTTCCTGAATTTGAAGCGAAATTTTATATTAATTCTTCAAATTTGGATTACTTGTAAGAGCAAGATTATTTCTTCTGTCATACCATAAGCAAATTCATTTTATTTATTAAAATTCAGAGCAAAATTTTTTTTTCGAGCAACCCCCCACCCCCGAATATCAAATGGACCGTGCCTTACCTGTACCTGTTTCATTATCAGTAGATAAGGGTTAGATTACAGTTTCGAGTTACTCCGTTCTTGATCCGCACATACATTTTTTGCAAAATTAAAAAAAAAAAATCAGTTTTCGGAAGCGATTCAAGAAACTAACACCAAAAAGTGAGGGAGCTCCAGCCTCATTTGTAATCGAACAGGATTACGTTATAATGTTTTTGTTCCTTTTCTATATGTCAGATTAATAATGAAAGTGATAAACGATATTCGATTCGAAGCAGAGGAGAGGGAAGGGGGGGGGGGTTTGTTCGGTCATTCTTTATTCCTTCCCAAATCTTACATTTCCGGGTAATATGACAAATTTCAGGGGGTCCTTAAACCACCCCTCCCGATCCGCACTTGTTATAGGGGAGGGTGGGTGGTATTCGGTCCTTTATTCCTTCCCAAATCTTTTTTTTTTCATTTTTCTAGGTATAAGGACAAATATCAAGGGGTCCTTAACTTCTCCCTCCCCTTCCCTCCATCCCCTCTTTCCCTCCTCTTCTCCCTTCCTCCCACCTCCTTTTCACCCTATCCAACCCCTAAAGTATAAAATGCGAAGTCTTTATTCAGGTTAATGAGAAGCGTTTAATCTAGACGAATCAATGAGAATCGTACAGTATGTTTTTTTTTCAGCTTAATAACAATGCAACGCTTAAAAGAGAAATTCCGCTTTCAAAGAGTAATTACGCGTTGGGGCTGTCTTCCTCTTGATAGTGTCAAAGTAAAAACAAAATCTGTAGTAAACTTGATAAAATCAGAGAAATTCCTACATTTAAGACTTATTGGTGTGGTTCCCTCATTCTATATTCTTACATTTGTCCTGGTATTATGACAAATTTAAGGGGGGTCCTTACCCCCTTACCTCCAACCTCCTCTCGCCCCTTCCTCCAACTTCCCTTTCACCATGTCCACCCCTTTAGTATTCACTAAAATGCGAAGTCTTTATTCAGGTTTATGATAGATGCGTTTACTGTACACTGATATCGAATGTTCATTCGCCAATCTGATTAAAACCAGATCTCTACATGATCCCGATTTTATTAATCATGTTTATGTCGCGTGGAATTTGTCGCTACGCGACATAAAACAATCAGGAGCATGAATCGCATGAATAATGCACCAATAAAAAGAAATTCCGCTTTCAAAGAGTAATTACGCGTTGAGTACCATTTGCAGTAACTCCTTTGGCTGACAAACACAGTACATTTTTGTAAACCGGTACAAATTATGGGATTTTTTTCATTCGAATCTCCAATGAATGACAAATAAATATACAGTATAGTACAAATAATGCAGTTTTAATTTTTGAAGACACAATAAAAGAACATGTATTAAATCAACCCGAACTGTAGTGAAGGTTGAATTTGGACTGAGGCCTTTCATAAATATTTTACGGGAGCGCCGCACCTCTATGTAATTTCTCTTGAGAAGAAAAATATGACTCTTTCATTCTTATACATGTACTTCCCAAACTGCCAGCTTGCAAATCCTTTTTTGTTTAGAATTTGCTAGTGTTATGATCTTTGAGGCACTTTATACAGCCAGGTAAATCGCACAGAAGTTAAATTTTCATGACACAAAAAGTTACTTAAGGTATCCGATGTACAATTGGGCATTTTTCTATGCCTTGTAAGGTACCATAAACTTTATATTTTCTGAAAGGTTATAATGCCCACTGTTCAGAAATAATGATTTTGGGGCCAGAAAACGGTTGAAGCATTTAAATTGTCTATATTCTCTATATAACATATGCAAAATAAAAAGTTGTACAAGAGTTTTTCCCCTTTGATTTTTAAGACCAGGGGGTCTTATATCTGTACTTAGGGCATCATTACATTTCAGAAAATATATAGTCTATAGTACCTTACCAGGCATAGAATTTACCATAGACATAGTTTACAATGGAAATGATTAAAACGCTATGTAAAATGACTCTATTGTACAACGGATACCTTAAAATGATTCTAATTTTGCTGAAAGCCATTTCAACGGGATACATAACTGGAGGGTGTAATAAACATATTCTACACCAAAATTTTCTAAAATAAAACTGGAAAGGGCTCGACCCCTTGGTGTCGATGAACAGGTGCGTTGTCGGCTACTAATATATCGCCCGAATTCAACGCATTTTCTCCCATTTCAGTATATTAAGCATCTAGTGCTTCTTAAAAATCTAAGATATTGAGGAATGTCAGTGGCTCCCTCTATGACATTACAATACATGCAATCCAATCAATAGACTGAGTGTTACATTTGGAGATTTTGATGATCTAAAAACTTTTAAAATTGCGCTCACCTTTTCAGCATGACCATAAAAAAGTATTTGTGCAGTCACGAGAATTGAAACCGGCCTCATCAAAGAATTTCAGTATAAGTACTTCTTTATCATATAAATATTCCATGAATACCTCCGTATAAAGGCGATTAGCATCTGTGAATCTTTCAGCACTGATTTGTTACAATTCTTTTTAACGAGATCTTTTTCCGCAATTCTTTTTCCACGAGAGATATATCGTTGGGAGACGTTTTGTTAGTCGTTATCATCAAGTCTTTTTGTTCTTCCTTTATTTGAACTTTTTTTTCCACAAAAAAGTTTTGTTTCTCACCCCATAGTCCCATGTACGTTTAACACATGCAATTTCTATCAATTTGAAGTTCGTTATCAACCTTTTGCTCTAGAAATATAGCCATTTCCTCATTTGCTCCCAGAGAATTTGATTTTGTGATGATTTTAAATCCTCATTATAAGCTTATAAGCGGCGTTCCTTCTTTTTACATTCTTCCTTTTTTTACTTTTTGATAACGACATTTTCATTGATTTTAGATTTCCGACCTCTGTTTGGAGGAGACACTTTTATAAATATATTTGTTTTAAATTTAAATGACCACATGCTCATTTTACGAGAGAACATTAATAGGGATTAAGATTTTATCTGTAAAATTGATTTCTCCGTGGTCCTTTATAGAAGTACGAGTTTTATCAGTAACACCCGCTGTGCAATGGCTTGAGGTTAAGTGAACTTTAACATGTTTAATAACACCTGGCTTGTAAGTAGTGATGAGGTAAGCTACATGTACATGATCTCTGAATATAATGTCTAGAGGGATATCGAATGTGTTTTGGACTCAGCCAAAGAACAAGTCCGAGAGTGCTTGCAGAGGGGGGGGGGGGGTTCGGGTGAAATACAGACGTTTGCTTGACGTTAGATTTCATTTCAAAATTTATTCTTCACTTTGTACATGTCTTGTAGGAATGGCATTTACCTCGCCTGATAGAGAAACGGGCACCTGATCTCACCTTGTCTTTTCTGATGTTCGTTCATGTTTATTTCGTGTACGTCGAATGGTGTTTTGTATGATACATGCATTTTTCCCTCGGATCTTTGAAATGAAAATCACGAACAAGCTAGATAATCTTGTAAAAGTTCTATTAAATGAACTGAATTATTATATGCAAACAATTATAATGCAGAATGAATTTAATTTTCCAGGTGATCATTTTTAGCTCTACTGGTCTCAGACCAGTCGAGCTTATGCGATACCCCGTCGTCCGGCGTCCGTCCGTCTGTCCGTCTGTCCGTCCGTCCGTCCGTAAACAATTCTTGTGCTCTCAACTCCTCTGAAACCATTGGTGATAGAAAGTTAATTCTTTTTGCATCCTACTTGGTATGTGGTCTAGTTGTGCACCTGATATTTTGTTTCAGCCCCTGACCCCAAGGGTCTTAGAAAATGGGCGTGGTTATGAAATTCTATGTGATCTTGTGCTCGCAACTCCTCTGACACTATAAATGATGGAGACCTAAATCTTTTTGCAATATGATGGGTCTGTGGTCTAGTTGTGCACCTGATATTTTGTTTGAGCCCCTGACCCCCAGGGTCTTAGAAAATGGGTGTGGTCATTTTTTCCTATATAACTCTATGTAATCTTGTGCTCCCAACTCCTCTGACACTATAAATGATGGAGACTTAATTCTTTTTGCAATATGATAGGTCTGTGGTCTAGTTGTGCACCTGATATTTTGTTTGGGCCCCTGACCCCCAGGGTCTTAGAAAATGGGTGTGGTCATTTTCACCTATATAAGTCTATGAAATCTTGTGCTTGCAACTTCTCTGACACTATAAATGATGGAGACTTAATTCTTTTTGCAATATGATAGGTCTGTGGTCTAGTTGTGCACCTGATATTTTGTTTGGGCCCCTGACCCCCAGGGTCTTAGAAAATGGGTGTGGTCATTTTCACCTATATAACTCTATGTAATCTTGTGCTCGCAACTCCTCTGACACTATAAATGATGGAGACCTAATTCTTTTTGCAATATGATGAGTCTGTGGTCAAGTTGTGCACCTGATATTTTGTTTGGGCCCCTGACCCCCCAGGGTCTTAGAAAATGGGTGTGGTCATTTTCACCTATATAACTCTATGTAATCTTGTGCACAGAACTCCTCTTACACTATAAATGATGGAGACTTGATTCTTTTTATAATATGATGGGTCCGTGGTCTAGTTGTGCACCTGAGATTTTGTTTGAGCCCCTGACCCCCCAGGGTCTTAGAAAATGGATGTGGTCATTTTCACCTATTAACTCTA
>VSWD01000607.1:0-10044 GCA_033119305.1 Pinctada imbricata | reverse complement strand
GTAGTAGAAGAACTCCGGCTGTCCGGGTCGGGAAACCGCACGTGCAGCTATGACGTCATGATGACGTCAGTATTATGACGTCAGATATACAATGACGTCAGTATTATGACGTCAGATATACAATGACGTCAGTATTATGACGTCAGATATACAATGACGTCAGTATTATGACGTCAGATATACAATGACGTCAGTATTATGGCGTCAGATATACAATGACGTCAGTATTATGACGTCAAGTATTCCATGACGTCAGTATTATGACGTCAAGTATTCCATGACGTCAGTATTATGACGTCGTTTTCACTATGACGTCATTTATTCTGCACCTGCAGCTTTGACTTTGAAAAAACCTTTCGTGTCAACGGCACGCGCTGGCAGCTTGCCAGAGAACTTTCTAGAACATATGCCTTTGAAACGACCTTTCGTGTCAACGGCACGCGCTGGCAGCTTGCCAGTAAGAACTGTGTAGAAGTGTCAAGAACCTCTGACGTCATTTTATTCTGCACCTGCAGCTTTGACTTTGAAACGACCTTTCGTGTCAACGGCACGCCCTGGCATCTTGCCAGTTAGAACTTTCTAGAACATATGCCTTTGAAACGACCTTTCGTGTCAACGGCACGCGCTGGCAGCTTGCCAGTAAGAAAATGTGTAGAAGTTTCAAGAACATTTGACGGCATTAAAGTCGGTCACCTGGAATCTTGCCAAAATATCATTGATGGAATGCTGTAGAAAAGTCGGTTAGTACAACAAAGTCAACCACCTGGAATCCTACCAAAATTATCACTACATCGATAGGGTGCTATAGAAAAATTGACTTAACACTCAAAGTCAAATAAAATGTAATCACGTAATCAGTCACGTGACCGAATGTTCTTGAATTTTTCCATGTGTATATATATATAAATCCCAATTGCCACAGATCTAACATCATTTTTGTCATTGACAAGAAAACAAGATGGCTGCTGAAAATACTATTGCTAACATTAGAGAAAAGATCCGGGAAGATGTTAAATCTACCCAGAAGAAAAGGAGAGAAGAAGAGTTTAATAAGCGAAGAAACTTTGATGCCAAAAATACCATGATGTTGTCAAATAAAGAAGACTGGGAGAGAGAAATTAGGAACAACTCAGAGTCAGCTTTCAAAGCTACCATGGTTCCAGCCGAAATAAAAGTCGAACAGTGGTTGACCTGTCCAATCTGCAACTCCGAAATTTGCATTCACAACTAAATGGCTTTAAGTCATACTCAAAACAGCCCTTTTAAGGGCTACCCAAACTTTTCGAAAAAGTATCCAAAGTTTCAGACGCTATAAAACTCCTTTGTCTTTTCACTTCATTTTTATTATTTTAAAATAAGTGTAAAATTATAAGAGTATCATTAGGTACGAAAAGATGCTGATCACGTGATCGAATGTTCTAGAATTATGTGTATATAAACCCAAATGAGTCATTGTAGACATAAGTCAATGTCATTGATTGCCATACTCAAGGTCAAATAAAATGTAATCACGTGATCAGTCACGTGACCGAATGTTCTTGAATTTTTTTCCATGTGTGTATATATAAACCCCAATTTCCACAGACCAAACATCATTTTGTCATTGACAAGAGAACGAGATGGCTGCTAACAATACTGTTGCTGATATTAAAGAAAACACCAAGGAAGATGTTAAATCTACCCAGAGTAAATGGAGACCAAAAATAACCAACAGACAAAGATACTTTAATGCCAAAGATGCCAGGAAATTCTACGACATCAATGTCTATAAAGCCTACCAGTCCCGCAAGTTTAGGACTATGGGGAAGAAGTACACAGTCCAGTTCAAGGACATGAGTAAAGACATCACACCCACGGAATTTCCTAAAGTCCTCCCTTAAATCATGAACACTTTGGTGGACGATTTGAAGAACGAGAACAACATCAAAGATGCAGACTATGTTCGGTCCATTGTACACCACCCTTCTTTGAAGTCCGAAATCTGGATCCCGTTTTCTCAAAGCACGGAGATGTCCGGGGACGCCATTTTGCAGGAAGTCCAGAAAGTCCAGCAATCGAACGAAGACTTCAAAATGGAGGACGGTCAGACCACTATTGATTTATTGCAGTGGAGATGCCCATGGGAAGCGGTGGTGAATCTTTGAAACACTTGCATTCGAATAAAGAAGCTTACAGAAAAGAGAAGAAATCTATCGTAAGCATAGTAAACGACAAGGACCACATGTGTTTGTCCCGAGCCATTGTAGTCACTATTGTTCATGCCAACAGACCGGAGAGAGACTCTGAGGAATGGAAAACAGAGTGGCGTAAAGTCATACAGCCTAAGGACTACAAAGTACAAAGGGAAAGAGCCATAGCTTTATGCGACCAGGCGGGGGTATCTAGTGAACATGGTTGCGGTCCAGCAGAATGGGAGAAATTTCAAAAAGTCCTGATGCCAAACTACAGACTGAAAATCTACCAGCAGAACCCTGTAGCCAAGATTCTGAAATTTGACGTTCTGTACAAGTAAGTATTTTGTGTATTTTTTGGTGAATGTTAATGAATTTAATTTGTTTGTATTTCTATCTACTTAATATTTTTTTTCTCTTTACAGAGGGACCGTAGCCAACGAGAGGATCCAACCCAAAATCTTACATATCTTGTATACAGATAACCACTACGATGCCATCACCTCTATGCCTGGTCTGGTAGAAAAACCTTACTACTGTGACTTCTGTGATGTTGGTTATTCCAATATAGACAATCATAGGAGTGTCTGTCCCGTCAGATGTTACTGGTGCTTGTCTTCACCCCCGTGCCCATGGGAAGACGCCAACGTGGAATGTAACAGTTGTGGTGGTAGCTTCCATAGTCTAAGATGTTATTGGAAGCCTTTCAAACCCAACAAGTCTGGTAATAGCGTATGCGATTTGATGACTAGATGCGTGGAATGCGGTAGCTGGATCACCAAGCGTTTGAAACCTGTCCATAAATGTGCCGATAAAAATCACTACTGCAGCATCTGTAAGGAGCAAGTGGAGGAGGGACACTTGTGCTACGTCCAGAAAGTACCCATCTCGAAAAAGAAAAAGAAGAGCGACCTGTACATCTTCTACGACTTTGAGTGCACCCAGGAAACCGGAGAGCATGTCCCCAACTTCTGTGTGGTTCACCGGGCCTGTGAAGCTTGCATCAATCTGCCTATTGAAGAGTACTGTCAGAAATGTTCTAATCTACCTGGAGGCGGACGAGAAGTCATCTTTAAGGGGGAGACTACCTTGAATCAATTCTTGGTTTGGTTATTCAACACCTGTTCCAGTGACGGCAAGACCAAAAAGATGTGTCATGAGGGAGCCACAGCCATCGTCCACAACATGAAGGGATACGATGGACAATTCATTCTCCACTTCTTAGTCAACCGAGCTTGTATCAAACCAGATGTAAGTATAGTTTTATTTTGTTTTGTTTTTTTACTTTTTAATCATTGATTTTGTTTGTCTACAAAAGAATGCAAACACTCAAAAAACTTTTAATTTATACAGGTACTGATGAATGGCGCCAAGATCATGAAGATGTTTGCGCACGGAGTAAGATTTGTAGATTCCTACAACTTCCTACCCGATGCCTTGAGCCGTCTGCCTTCAGCCTTTGGACTGACCGAGTTGAAGAAAGGTTACTTCCCTCACTTGTTCAACACCACAGCTAACCAGAACTATGTGGGACTGTATCCACCCATCGAGACCTACATATCCGACGGGATGAGAGGTAAAGCGAGAGAGGAGTTCCTGGCCTGGTACCAAGACAAAGTGCAGAGGAGAGAGGAGTTCAACTTTGCTAAAGAGATGGAGGAGTACTGCAGGTCTGACGTAGACATCTTGAGACGTTTTTGTGGCAAGTTCAGAGACACCCTCCTGTCCCTAGTCAAAGTGGACCCGTTCGTGGAATGCATCACCTTTGCCAGTACAGCCAATCTAGCTTTCCGCCGCAACTTCATGCCTATGGAAACTGTTGCCATCTTACCACCGGAAGGATACTCACCCGAGCGGAAGTACTCCATCAAAGCTTTGAGATGGTTGAAGTGGATTGCCCACGAGACTAACAACGACATTCGCCATGCCAGAAACGGAGGAGAGATGAAGATAGCTCACCTGTACGTCGACGGCTACAACATGAACATGCAGACCGTCTACGAGTTCTACGGGTGTTTCTGGCACGGGTGTCCCGAATGCTATCCCAACATGAAATTGGAGGAACATCCGGTCAGACACGACTGCACCTTCCAGCAACTGTACCAAGCTACCCAGGACCGTCAGAACTTTTTGAACGAGTTGGGATTTGGAGTGGAATACATTTGGGAGCACGATTACGATCATCGATGTAAGGAGGATCCGGAATTCGGAGCGTTCGCCAAGCAAATGGCCGAGGAATTCGTGGACCCCTTACAGCCCAGAGATGCTTTGTTTGGAGGTAGAACCAATGCCACTAGACTCTACTGCAACGAAGGAGACATGCGTTACATCGATGTCTGCTCCCTCTACCCCTCTGTGTTAAAGCACGGCACCTTTCCTATCGGACATCCGGTTCTGATTACCGAGAACTTTGACGACATCAGAGAATACACGAGCTTAGTCAAATGCCGAATCATTCCACCACGCAAACTGTACCATCCGGTATTACCTTACCGTTACGGAGGTAAATTACTGTTCCCCCTCTGTCGTACTTGCGTGGAGATGAAGGAAGAGATAGGTCCGAACTACCGATGTCGACACCACGAGAATGAACGGGCACTGACCGGAACTTGGGTGATCGAGGAAGTCAAGATGGCTTTGGAAATGAGATATGCCATGGACTGTATCCACGAAGTATGGAATTTCCCCCAGACCTCTAGGACCCTGTTCAAAGACTATATTGACATGTTCCTGAAAATCAAGCAGGAAGCCAGCGGATACCCACCAGGATGCGATAGTTTGAAACAGAAAATAGATTTTGTCCAGGAAGTGTTCAGGAGAGAGGGGATAAGACTCGAGTATGTCGAAAAAAATCCGGTCTTGCGCACCATCGCCAAGATGTTCCTGAACTGTTTGTGGGGAAAATTTGGACAGAGACAACAACTGACACAGAACAGGTGAGGTTTTATTTCAAATCTAAAATCATATTTTGTATTATCTTTTATTAAAATTGTATTATATTGATAACAATTTGTACATTTACAGGTACTTGTCGAATCGTGGTGAACTATTAGAACTGATACAAGACGATACCAAGAAGGTGATGCATTTGGAACTGATTCAGAACAAGGAAAACGACGAACTGGACCTGATCTTGGCCAACTATACCGAGACAGACGTCTTTGTACCGCCTTGTCATTTCGGGAACGTGGTGATCGCCTGTTACACTACAGCTTTGGCACGATTGAAATTGTACGATGCCTTGCGCCGATTGGACGACAGAGTTCTGTACTTTGATACCGACAGCATCATCTACGTACACGACGATCACAAGTGGAGTCCCCCCATCTTAGATAGTTTGGGATGTTGGACCGACGATTTAGGCAGGAAAAAGATCACTACCTTCGTGTCGGGCGGACCAAAGAATTACGCGTACCAACTGAACGACGGTAGTACCGTGTGCAAAGTCAAGGGCATGACCTTGGATTACAAGACCAGTCAGATCATCAATTTCGAAACGATGAAAAACATGGTATTGAGTCAAACCGACGACGACAAGGTCACGGTCACTTACCCTTCCAAGATTGTGCGCGGGAAAGATCACAGGTTGTTTTCCAAGGACATGACCAAGGACTATCGAATCGTGTATGACAAACGTCAGATTCTGGAAAACCTGAACACTTTACCTTACGGATTCTGAAAGGTCAAGGAAGTTTAAACATTATAAAAGGAGCTTTGTTCACGCATTACCTCATTCAGCCAAAAACTTCAGAATGGAACAGACGTGTCAAAAGAGCACTGTTAATGCTGCTGCTGTTGAAAAAAAATAAAAAGGATGATGTCAGACAAAGATGCGAACGACTACATAAATATATTGCTGAAATACAATACCAAAGACACAGCATGGGGATTGATGTCTATGATGATTTTATGAGATATCAAGAAAGTGAACATCGTCAACAACTGGAGAAACAACAAAAATACGATGCTAAACAAGTGATGAAATTTCAGGAACAAATGGATATACACCTTGGTGGCCATTTTGAATTTGTGGATAAACCGACCAAACATTTCAAGTTTGAGTTCATTCCAAATGGTGACGGTACTGTGAACTTTGAAGCGACCCAAATTGTACAGAAAGCGTTGAAATTTATCAAGAAGAAAAAGGAACCGAAACGTCTCACTCAGAAAAAAAATGAAAAAGGATGCCAAAGAAGTTATTTAAACCGCTCCCGAGTGCATGGAAGAAGACAATCACCAAAATCAACCAATGTGCAGATAATACAATGAAGAAATGCAACAGTGACATTTTTGTAAAAAAAAATGTTCTTCAAAGTTTGTGTTTGACTTTGTTTAAATGGCATTAAAGTATTGAAAATCACGTGATCTTTTTATTCTTTATAGAATCAACAATCACGTTTAATTCTCTTGAATACGCCACATGTGATCTTTGAACCTAAGAAAAATTCGTGTAGTATAAGTCGTTTTCCTTTGATTTTTTGCACTTTTAGCACCTGTGCACACCTTTCAACACCTGTCTGCACATTAATGTTAAAATTCAGTACCTAAGTGCACCCTAAAAGTGAACATTGTACACTTGAGTACAACCAACTGTGCACAACTAGCACTCTAATGTGTACATCTTGCACACTACTGTGCACATCTTGCACACTACTGTGCACATCTTGCACATTAATCTGCACATCTAACACCCAAATGGGCACATCTTGCACAATAATGTGCATATCTTGCTCACGAATGTGCACATCTTGCACACTAAACAGCACATCTTACATAAAAGTGCACATTCTAAAACCAAATGTGCACATGTTGCACACTAATGTGCACATGTTGCACACTAATGTGCACATCTTGCCCTCTAATGTGCACATTTTGCACTCTGATATGCACAACTTGCACAAAAATGTGCACATCTTGCACACTTATCAGCAAATTTTTCACACAATGTGCACATGTTGCACACTTATGTGCACATCTTGCACACAAATGTGCACATCTAGCACACTAATGTGCACATTTTCCACCCTGATATACACATTTTGCATTCAAATATGTACATCTTGCACATGATTGTGCACATCTTGCACACTAATGGGCACATCTTGCACACTTAGGTGCACATTCTGCACACGAATTTGCAGATTTCGCACACTAATCTGCACATCTTGCACACTTATCTGCACATCTTGCACCTGATTGTGCATATCTTGCACACTAATGGGCACATCTTGCACACTTAGGTGCACATCCTGCACACGAATTTGCACATCTTACACATTGGTGTGTATAATCTGCACATCTTGCACACTTATCTGCACATCTTGCACACGTATCTGCACATTTTGCACATTTAATGTGTATATTCTGCACATCTTGCATACTTATCTGCACATCTTGCACACGTATCTGCACATTTTGCACATTTAATGTGTATATTCTGCACATCTTGCACACTTATTTGCACATCTTGCACACGTATCTGTACATTTTGCACATTTAATGTGCACATTTTGCACATTAATGCGTATATTCTGCACATCTTGCACACTTATCTGCACATCTTGCACATGTATCTGCACATCTTGCACATTAGTGTGTTTATTCTGCACATCTTGCACACTTATATGCACATCTGGCACACTAATTCTCCCCTTAAGGTTCTGCTGTAACTGGAGCAACCATCTTTTGGTAGAGTTATCGTTCTTGAGACAGTTTGAGAAGGTATTGTCCTTAAGCTGGTCGGGTAAATAATTACATGTTTTGATGCAGAGCTTCTCTAACTCTGCAGTGATTGTATGGTGCAGGGCATCTTTAAGGTCTTATGCTTGAACAAAGTTATATACACTGCTCAAAAGAATTAAAGGAGCGATTTTCCCATTGTAATATAATGGTACATAGCTTGTAAAATCTTTTGGGATAAGCAAGGCAACATCCTCAAGTTATATCATGTGTATATGGTTAATCTGTTCAATACAGACATTGGTTAGAAAGAAATGACCATGAAATATGTCTTAATACATTTATGTTCATCATATAGAATAAGCAGCTGCAAACGTGTGTGATACGAAAGTAGAAACTTTGCTCCCTTAATTTTTTTGAGCAGTGTATTTTTAGTACAAAATCATATTTTGACCAAATTCAGTATCTATCTAAGGAAAACTGAATGTAGGGGGAATTATTCCTTCCACGAATAGATGAAGTTCTAGAACAACATCTAAATATAGATTTGGGACTTTCCTAAAACTTTTAAATATAGATGACACGAAAGGTTGTTTGAAAGTCAAAGCTGCAGGTGCAGAATAAATGACGTCATAGTGAAGACGATGTCATAATACTGACGTCATGGAATACTTGACGTCATAATTCTGACGTCATGGAATACTTGACGTCATAATACTGACGTCATTGTATATCTGACGTCATAATACTGACGTCATTGTATATCTGACGTCATAATACTGACGTCATTGTATATCTGACGTCATAATACTGACGTCATTGTATATCTGACGTCATAATGCTGACGTCATCATGACGTCATAATACTGACGTCATCATGACGTCATAGCTGCACGTGCGGTTTCCCGACCCGGACAGCCGGAGTTCTTCTACTACTTCAATGATTTAAATAATTTGTTTATGCATCAAATATATCTCCGGCTCATATAAAAAGTCTGGAAGATGCATGTACACCATATTGGGCTTTCTATTTAATTTTCAATTGAGAGTGAACATTGTAAAACGTTACCTACATAAAAACATAACATAACCTACCTATATGCATCTTATACTTGTGTCTAGAGATATAAGAAGATAGAAGAAAAAATTGACAAGCAAAAAAAAAAAAAAAAAGAAACAGAAATAGATGAAGAAATAGATAAACCAAGACAGAAAGGCGAAAATATAGGCGAATGTTTTTTTTTTTTTCAAATCTGGAAGACAGATCGAGTCCAAGTGGACTTATGGGGGACTGCGTGTAACTCGAAATGTTTTAGGTGTTTACATTTACTTTAGTTGATATGATGTAAACGTCTTCATATTGAATAGCATCATTTAAGAACAGATAAATTGGCAACATGGACCAGACATCAGTGATCCTCAAATCTTAACAATGTAATGTGCCAAAAAAATATGAAAGTTACTATGTCGAAAAAGCGTACCGAAAGACGTAGCAGAACGGGTGGGATATGATGCTACAGGACCCACGTTTTAGAAATTTCAAGAAATTTTGATAACAGAAATTTTAGAATGCGTTGAAGAAGGGAGGAGATCTCCAACAAGACCCCGTTGCAGCATCAACAGCAAAACACAAAAACACCCCGATGCAAAAACACAAAAGACGAATACAGCACGAGACGGAAAAGAGACACACGACATGTAAACATCAAACACAAAAGACTACACATAAACCGACGAGACAAATGGGCAACCGGTTGCAGCACCCACAGCAAAACCCCAAAACACCCCATGCAAAAACACAGAGCAGACAAGCACAGTAAGAAACGCAAAAGGAACAAGGAACGTCAACGCACAACACAGAAATATCAAACACAAAGGACTACACATAAACCAACGGGGCCAATGGGCAACCGGCGCTTAAGAAACTGGCTGTCATATAAGACATTATATATGCTATGCAGTCGAGCATTAGGTTACTCTGGCAACCTTTTTTTCTATATTTTTGATCAATGGGAGACAACTCCTGAATACGACATTTTTGAACAGTACAAATTTTTTTGTAATATCACACATATGACACAGAAAAATATGAAATGACATTTTCTCCTAATTTCAATGTTTTGTCATAATTTCCTTCATTACCCATTGAATACCTCAACACCTCCGAGTCTTGACGAAGGGATTAGAATCAAAT
>VSWD01000577.1:0-10458 GCA_033119305.1 Pinctada imbricata | reverse complement strand
ACAGGGGGGATACAGAAATATATTGGGTCGATGAAAAAGTTGTATTGGGCGAGGCGAAGCCGAAACCGCTGATGGCTTTTGGTTTGTGTATGTTACGTCAACATATTTTAAAGCATTTTGGTGACGTCAAAAGCATAAAGCGTCTTAGTAGAAGCAGGATATTTAAAAAAATATTATCCTGTTAGTAAAATAATACAACATAATATTTGGTTCTTCTCAACCAATCAGATTGCAAGAAATTTGCCAGAGGCGGGATAAATATGATTATCAGATTGAGTAATATGAGTTTTAATGAATTATACATAAATTAGTATTTTCGTAATCTTTCATACAAAGCAGTAGCGTAACTGAACAAAGTTTTGGTTTGAAATTCATCGCCTTCAACCAAGGGTGATATAATCAGGCATGAGCTATAATAGTATAGCTTCCATTTTTTCGAGATCTCACCACATTAATGCTTTGCTTTTTACATTTGATACTGAAATCCATCCTCATTTTTCACTCTTGGAGACTTCATAAATTTTGAAATTGTTCAGAACTGATGAAAGGGTTCGTCGGATAGTCATGTTTATAGAGGAAAGCATTACCCGCTTCTGAATAGCTTATAATCTATGTCATGGTACATAGATGTCCATTTTTAAATACAGTAGTTCGGGTAAAATTCAGGTAAGCAACGGCACCAAAGTTACATCCTGGTTCAATGTATTTGTAGCAAATTACAACATAATAAATGATAATTACGATCATATAATAATGGTAAGTAGTCTAGAATAATAAGATAAAAAGAGGTAACGAGGAATAGTTCTACTACACCATAGCAAGAGGATCTAGATGAAAATAAATTGATTTTTTATTGATAAATAAGTACGATAAATATAACACTTACATACAAATAAATGAAAGCAATATTTAAATATTTAAATGAATTATAATAATAGGAGAAATTACGGAGAATGATACGCAAACAGAGTAGCCATAGCTAGGTTATTAGATCTCAACCTCTTACCAAAAAGAAACAAAATAAATAAATAAATAAATAAGACTCCGACCGAAATAACATATATCCAGTAAACAAATGAGATTAAATAAAATTTACTCTTTGAACTACTAGAAAGCGAAGTAGTCCTGTCGGCATAGTAAAAAAAAACAAAACAAAAAAAAACAAAAAATAATCCTCCCTCACACACACTTTATGATAGAAAAGAAGATGAATGAATGAAGTAATAGAAATAAACCATAAAGAAAAATATGGTTCGATTGAATTTCTAATGAAATAATGTTAAAAAAATCAATCAATCATTTTTTTTTAAATTCGAATCTCAGTAACTCTTTCTTAAGTAGGAGTGCCGTAAAAAGGGGATTAGATTAACAAAGAATGATTTTAAACATAACCTTTTTTCAACCTCTTAACTGAATTCGACCGTAACACTGTCCTGCATTTTATCCATAGCGACCTTTCCAGGAATTGATACTTTCAATGTTATATAGTACATGTATCCTATATCGTATCTAAAATTCCTTTTTCTCGGACATAAGTTGATTTCTTCTACTCTATCTTAAGGTATTTGATCAGGTTGAATAAAAATCATACATAAAGCAAAAACAAGTACTGTTATTGATTAAGTAATAGCATGCACACATGTATGAAGTATTCCTTGCCTATCTATCGCCATTCAGTTCGACATAAAAAATTATCGTCAATCATCGGCTAACTTCGCCGACATCGCGAATAAAAAATTGATACCTATCTCAGAAACCACAAAAGAGACCTAGTTAAGCTTTTATCGGAAATTTAATTTGCAAAAATCTCACCCCTCCCTTATCCCTTACCACTGTGATTCGATTCATGTACATACCTTTTACCTACCGTTTGACCCCTAAAAGAGACTGAGCTAGCCTTGATTAATATAAGTAGATTACATAATAAGCTATGTCATTAGAATGCATCCTCTATTTATGATAACCGCAGTGGTGTCATCCTGATTGTCCAACATTTATATAAAAAGGTAAAAATGTGGTATATTTTTTGTTGGACAATCAGGATTTTAGGTAGTACCAATTACATTGTTTGCATAATTACATAGTTAATTGATCACATTGATCTTGCCGCTAATTGGCTCAGGTAAATGTTGGAAAGATATGACTTTAAAATAAATAAGATACAAGACGAATATTTAAAGTATATGCAAGATAAAAGACGTTTACTATAAGCACATGCAACTTAAGTATTTTCTAAGACTTTTTTTATAAAGTACTTCTACACTATTTTATGTCGTCAGTATGAACATTTACGAACTATATCTGATAAAACTCTTTTTTTCGTTAGAAATACACAATTGTACATGTTGGTGGCTTTTATGAGATTAGCGGAGAAATTCCATTCACATTTTTTTTTTATCTCAAACAAGTAGACAGACAGCAGACGTAGCCATCCATATTAAAATTTACTGATTCTATAACAAACATTTAGCATATAAGAGTTCCTTAGGATTAGGGTTTTTTCTAAAGAAAACTGCTATCTAATACTTGTGCGGACATTTTCCCATTTTTACTCAAAAGGGTACAAAGGATGGTTACCATGTTTACATTCTGGTCACTACAATAGCACATAGAGAAAATAAACGATCATAGCTGCCCCTTACACATTTTGAAGCAATTTTTATATGTACATCCAAACTGAAGAACTTGATTGATTAAGAAGTCACCTAGAAATAGTTAAGGTCGTAGGACTCAATGTCAAGGTTACTTAGACTGTGATATTGCAAATATCACAAAATTCTGAGACTTTTCGTAAAATTGATGGGTATTAACTCAAATTGGAGTAAAACAAACTCAAACATACCTGTAGTGATATTGGATATGCTAGAGAAAAGCTGCAAAGCTCTTAAAATCTATGAAATCCTGAATTTTAAGTTTGTATGTCATACATGATGAACGTATATAAAAAATGAAAAAGAATATATATGATTATCATTTTTTTTTATTTTTCGCATAAAGCTCGTTTTCTATGATTTTTTTAAAAACTTTACTAAAAATTGTAGTGTATTTTTCTTCTTATTGTCGTCATCTTTTTAAGCAATAATCCACTATTACATGTAGCCGATGATCTACTGAAAATCATAATTGAGAAATAAATTAATTTTGAGTAAAACTTTTAAAACATTTATTTTACATTTTTATTTTTCAAATTTAAAACTCACTTTGTTCGATTTGATGAAAATAGATTTTCAAGTATAAAAAAGCCCTAATTGGTCTGTTTATTTAGACAAACGGGTGTGTTTATTTAACAATACAGGTGACCTTAAATTTTATGTTGGACAATCAGGATATGAGATTTTCAAAATGTTGGACAATCAGGATTGAACCACAGCAGTCTAGACGATAAAGGCAAAATTAGGAGACAGCCTTCGACGACTGCCTATCGCTTTAAAACAACATTTCAAGACGTCAAAAAAGTGTTCGCTGTATAATCATTCATTGTCATATACACTTGAGTGTTTGAGAAATCTAAGATTACATGTCAGCACATGTATACATGTATAAGTTATATTGAACACATAGTTGCAACACACCAATTTTTAAAATTAGATTTAGCTATCTTTAAAGTACATGTATATGGTAAACAAAAAACAAAGAGAGACAGATAAATGATTCATCATTCATTAGTAATAAGTTTTATAACAGATAAATAGATAAACTAGTAAATAAATAAATGGTAAAGATAGATAAACAACAGTAAAGAAACAAATAAATAAATGAATAAATTGATAAACAAATAAATAGATGAATACATAAATAAATAAATACACAAAAGATAGATAAATAAATAAAAAGATAGATAAATAAATAAATAAATATGTAATCGATTCGTGACATAAAGAATATTCAAAGAAATAGACAGATAAACGGATAAATGGATACAAAATCTAGGAATATTAGAAGAACGACATGTATCTAACCAAAGTTATTCGGACATTCTCGCACACTTTCTGGTTGTTCTCCATTGTCTTAAAGTCATCTGTTTGCTTGGACAGAGAAGGTGCCCAAGTTTTGAACGATGGTTTAGGTATGTGACTATTATGCAAATCAGAACGGATATGCTGCATGTACTCTAGTTGTGATCTTGTGTATTGCTTCAAACATGTCGAACGAAATAATACAAAGCATAACGGTAATATTTAGTCCCAAATTCCTTATATATGCGAAGATTGGACACGTAATACTCATATACTCAGCACCCTATACCAAAAAATAGTGATGAATGAATAAATAAAACGATAAATAGATTGATGAATAGATAAATAAATAGATGAATACATAAATAGATCGATAAATAAATAAATAATAAACCAATGAATCTTACAAATACATAAATAATCTATAAAATGAAATCAATAGACAGGCAAAAAGATCAAATAGATAAATTCTGGAAAACTGCTTAGGGACTTAGAAGCTAGTAGTATTTGACATAGTTATAAATGTAGTATATTGCCTCAAACATGTAAATTGGAAGCAGTCAGTATTCATGCTCTGCATAAAAGCGGTAAGTACAATTAGTCCCATTCCAAATTCTTTATATGCAACGTTTGGACTCGAAATACTCATGCACAAACACTTGTATACATAGAGCTGTACTTTAAATCTGAGCTCCAAGGATTTAAACGCACGTAATAAAAAAAAATTGGGACGGAGATTGTTAGGTACAGACGCATCTTCCCCCTCGTGTCACCTAGGGGTGTCACCACGGTAAGGTATAGAACATGTATAATCATTTATTGAATTTTACTTTATCATCTGACGTAATTGAATTTTGATTTATATGTACATGAAATATTTGTATGTATTGGTACAAAAATGTTGATGATTTTGAATGACTGAATACTTATCCTTGTCGTCATCAGCTATGATCACACAATTTAATAAATCAAGGGATTCGCACCACGTGGCTTTCAATCACTGATGTTTTTTGTTTGTTTGCTTTTGTTCCTGTTTTATCCTGATTTCGTATGCCTCGGTTTCTGATTTTCTGAATTATCGATTTTGTACTGTAAACAGGGATATGGTCATTATCCATATTTGTCATTAAAAGGCTGTATAAATAAAGAGGGTCGTGGCTGACACAGTAATGTTATTATAGCTGCCACTCCCTGTTTATTTAAGTCGTGGCGGCAACGTGGGCTTCACAACCCACGTCGCTTGGCGCATACGCTATAATTGACATTACTGGTTAAATTGATTTTAAAGCGAATTCGCTTCGGCGCGGCATTTCCGGTCGGAGCGCATTTCGCCATTCATAAATAGGGGACTTACGCCGGCTTTGCCCGTATTGAACATTTTGGCATCTGGCATTTAATTGCCCGAGTATGTTCGGGTTTAACAGGCTTCAACTGGACCACGGTAAATGCCGGGCCAATCTGTGAACACATTGATTTGAATTTGCTGCTTGAACTTGATGCACTTGAATTATTTACTTGAATTGAAACTTGAACATTGAATGCTTGTTTTCAGTTGCTGATTTAATCATTGTCAGCCGCGCCCAAAATATGCCACTTGATTTAATAAAATGAAAAGAAACTATTTTGAATTTTTCTTGCTGTTTCTTTAATACAAAAATATAGATTACATTTGAATGGGAATAAATTGGTACTGACGTTATGTTTGCGGACGGTAAATGCTAATTTTACGTTGCAAACATCCGTGTTTCTGGCTCCGCTAACCCGTCGCCAGGAAAACTCATTTTGCGACCGTATAATCAGCATTTACCATCCGCAAACCTAACGTTAGAAACTAGTTATTCCCTAATTTACCGTCCTCAAACATAACATCATATTCCCTAATAGAAACATTTAACCATGATGGTGTCCCTTTTTGAGACTAATGAAAGTTTGTTGAAATAAAAACAGAATTTTAAAGAATTTAAAAGCTTTCTTATGTTTACTGCATTACTAAATAATTTATGGTCCTCGCTGAAGACCGACTTCTGAAAGCAAATGATAGAAAACTTGTTCATTGGTTTAAAAGACAAATGGTTGAAATAGTTGATTTTATCATCCATTATGATAAGTAGTCTGTAATTTGACAACAGAAAGTTTCAGAAATTATTCATAAGAAAAATGATCCATTGTCAAGTTTTTTATTTGTCTTAAAGGAATCTTTTACACTACATCACATCCATTTTTTGGTCATGAATACCCTATAATTTCTCGAAAACAAAGTTAAGGCTTAGGCCGAATGCTCTTAATGTTATTTTCTCCGTCTGTTTGTTCGATTTTCTTCGTATTTCTATGGTGTGATGTTATTGTGTCCGTCTGTTTGTACGGTGTCGTTGTATTTCTATGGTGTGATGTTATTGTTTCCGTCTGTGTGTATGATGTTCTTCTAATCTCTATGGTGTGAAGTTATTGTCTCTCTCTGTTTGTACGCTGTCCTTATATCTCTATGGTGAAAAGTTATTGTCTCTGTCTGTTTGTACGCTGTCCTTATATCTATATGGTGTGAAATTATTGTCTCTGTCTGTTTGTACGCTGTCCTTATATCTCTATGGTGTGAAGTTATTGTCTCTGTCTGTTTGTACGCTGTCCTTATATCTCTATGGTGTAATGTTATTGCCTCCGTCTGTTTGTACGCTGTCCTTATATCTCTATGGTGTGAAGTTATTGTCTCTGTCTGTTTGTACGCTGTCCTTATATCTCTATGTTGTAATGTTATTGTCTCCCTCTGTTTGCACGCTGTCCATATATCTCTATATGGTGTGAAGTTATTGTCTCTGTCTGTTTGTACGCTGTCCTTATATCTCTATTGTGTGAAGTTATTGTCTCTGTTTGCACGCTGTCCTTATATCACTATGATGTGAAGTTATTGTCTCTGTCTGTTTGTACGCTGTCCTTATATCTCTATTGTGTGAAGTTATTGTCTCTGTTTGCACGCTGTCATTATATCTCTATGGTGTGAAGTTATTGTCTCTGTCTGTTTGTGCACTGTCCTTATATCTCTATTGTGTGAAGTTATTGTCTCTGTTTGCACGCTGTCCTTAAATCACTATGGTGTGAAGTTATTGTCTCTGTCTGTTTGTACGCTGTCCTTATATCTCTATTGTGTGAAGTTATTGTCTCTGTTTGCACGCTGTCCTTATATCTCTATGGTGTGAAGTTATTGTCTCTGTCTGTTTGTACGCTGTCCTTATATCTCTATTGTGTGAAGTTATTGTCTCTGTTTGCACGCTGTCCTTATATCACTATGGTGTGAAGTTATTGTCTCTGTCTGTTTGTACGCTGTCCTTATATCTCTATTGTGTGAAGTTATTGTCTCTGTTTGCACGCTGTCCTTATATCTCTATGGTGTAATGTTATTGTCTCCGTCTGTTTGCACGCTGTCCTTATATCACTATGGTGTGAAGTTATTGTCTCTGTCTGTTTGTACGCTGTCCTTATATCTCTATTGTGTGAAGTTATTGTCTCTGTTTGCACGCTGTCCTTATATCTCTATGGTGTGAAGTTATTGTCTCTGTCTGTTTGTACGCTGTCCTTATTTCTCTATGGTGTAATGTTATATATATATGTTATCTTAGTATAGTCAAGAACGACAAGTTGATAGAATTGTTAAAAAAGGGTCCAAAATACAGAGAAAGTTTGTCATTTACATGGAACCAAAATTTCAAAATTATCATGGACTCTTGTGAGGAATATGCAAGACGTTGGGCAAAGAAAGAGGATGTACAGCTCGACACCCTTTCCGAATGGATAAAATCCATCAGAGGGTTACTTTTATCTAGAATGAACCGATTAAAGCAACTGTGAACACTAGATTCGAGTCTATATTTAAAGACCCTGATGTTATCACAGAGCTTAACCACCTCCAAGAACATAATGTCATCAAACCAGCGGACAAAGCCTCAAATAATGACACATTTACTTGCAAAAAGTACTATTTTGACAGTCTAGTTAAAGAGTTGGGTCTAAATTCTACACCTGGATATCCCACTTACACCCCAACAAACCTTTCGGCCTTTGAAATAATAGATAACCACAAATCAGCTCTTGCTTCCTTTGGTTTCCACACTATCAAATTGAATTTAGATTTAGATTTATTATACTTATACTGCATACCTAAAATGCATAAGAATCCGTACAAACAACGTTTCATCGCTGGTTCCTCAAGATGTTCTACCAAATCTGTATCGATCTTACTCACCAAAGTTTTATCTGAAATCAAATCTGGGCTTCAAAAATATTGTTCGACAGTATATTCTTGCAGTGGTATCAACCAGATGTGGATTTTAAAGAATTCGAAGGGACTTTTAGAACATCTGAAATCCACTCATTTTAGTAAAGTCCATTCGATCAAAGCCTTTGATTTTTCGACACTTTACAACGAAGGGAGGAGATCTCCAACAAGACCCTGTTGCAGCATCAACAGTAAAACACCAAAAACACCCGATGCAAAAACACAAATGACGAGTACAGCACGAGACGGAAAAGAGACACACGACATGTAAACATCAAACACAAAAGACTACACATAAACCGACGAGACCAATGGGTAACCGGTGCCGACTTTGGACGGCCATCTGTCACGCAAGTAGCAAATGGTGTGGTTATCCTGGATTACGTGCGCACAACCCTCTCACTTCTCCAATTACCCAGAGGTCTCGAAGAACGTACAATTGTGGTGTAAAACAACCTCCTCACTGTAAGATGACATCACACAAACAAGACCGCAAAACACAGAGGCCCCAGAGACACAGATGAATATGTAAATGGATATAAAAAGAGGGCATGCGTAATACAGTCCGTGCTCTGCCGGCAGTAGCGAGCTCATGTATGTAATCACCCGAGGAGTCCGACTGACATTCAGTGAGGACAGGTGGTCGGGGCCTTGTCTTCTCTAAAGAGGTTTGGACAGGGCCCGTCATGGAGTCCCGTCGTCACAGTCAGTCAGAGTGCAAGTCTCAAGGATGCGCTTGTACAATACTGTAGATTGGTCAAGTACAATTCCACATTCTAAATTGAAAGAAAGACTCGCAAAAATTATAAGTAATGCGTTTACAAGTAAAAACGGTAATCGCAAATACAAATTTATTGTTGTGAACTATGACAAAACCTACTTTGTAAAAGAAAAATCCAATTCTGAAAATAAGTTCACTGAAACAGATATTATTCAAATGTTAAACTTTTTGATCGACAACATTTTTGTGGTGTTTGGAGGAAAGGTCTTCCAGCAAATTGTCGGAATTCCAATGGGGACCAATTGTGCCCCACTCCTTGCCGACATTTTCCTTTACTCGTACGAAGCTGAATTCATTCAATCTTTGGTCTCTGAAGGGAAAAGATACTTAGCTTCTGACTTCAACTTCACTTACAGATATATAGACGATGTGTTGTCCATCAATAATCCAAAATTCGCGGATTATCTGCGCAGTATCTATCCTTCAGAGCTTGAAGTCAAAGAAACTACAGAGACAAATAATTCAGCATCCTATTTGGACATAATGTTGTCCTACGACACTGATGGTCACATGAACACCTCACTCTATGACAAACGTGACGACTTCAATTTCACCATTACAAACTTTCCCTTTCTGAGTAGCAACATCCCTTCATCGCCAGCTTATGGCGTGTTCATATCTCAGTTGATACGCTATGCCAGAGCAAGTACCAAATATACGGATTTTGTTCTGAGAGCTAGGCGTCTTTCAGATAAGCTTCTCATTCAGGGATATGTTTGTGACCGACTAACATCGTCACTGAGGAAGTTCTACGGTCGATATGGGGAACTCGTCATACACTATGATGTCCCACTCTCCAGAATGGTGAATGGCTATTCTGTCATAGACCCATTTGCACCATCCAACCAAAGAGTTGTTACTCTATGTCTTCCGAAATGGAAGTAACCGGCTGTGACATTTCTACCGAATTGAAGCGGCGGGTGTTGCAGCAAGCAGAGATGCTTAATCTTCCTGGTTCACATGGTATACTCCAATATCGGGAGTTCGCTTCTTTTCATATGGTGGCAAAGTTTTTGTTGTTTGCTGCTTTAGTTTCTGTTTATCCTGATTTTGTATGCCTTCTTGTTTTGATTTTATGATTATCAATTGTGATGGATACAGGATATGGTCATTATCCATATTTCATTGTCTCCGTATGTTTGTACGCTGTCCTTATATCTCTATTGGTGCGTAATGTATTGTCTCCTTCTGTTTGTACGTGGTCCTATATTACTATGGTGTTGAAGTTATGTCTTGTCTGTTGTACGCTTGTCCTTATATCTCTATGTGTGTGAAGTTATTGTCTCTGTCTGTTTGTACGCTGTCCTATGTCTTCTATGGTGTAATGTTATTTGTCTCCGTCTGTTTGCACGTTTGTCAGTCGCGTATAAGTTTTATCGATATCTCTATGGATGGATGAACCAGTTATTGTCTCCGTCTGTTTGTAACGTTGTCCTTATATCTCTATGGTGTGA
>VSWD01000571.1:0-10421 GCA_033119305.1 Pinctada imbricata | reverse complement strand
ACCTCTTGATTGGATTATGGCCACATGTGTCACTAAATAATGCTACTGAATAAATTACATACAATATTTTGAGTCGCACACTTTTGATAAATAGATATATAAAATGTGGAAATGAAAAAAAGAGTCCCACACTAAATTACATGTAATTTGGTAAACAAATAATTTTGGTTTAAATAGTACTGGTGAAGATCCCTTGTCCGAAACCTGCTGGTCTTGTGCAAAACATTCATGCTGCAAATTTATCTGTTCTTAAATGGTGCTATTGAATTTGAAGAATTTAGCATTTGTACTACATGGTGAGTGTCACTGCTGGTGTAGCCAAGTTCGATCAACTTCGTTTGATCGTTTTTTCAACGCATTCGAAAGTTATGTTATTTTTCTTGAAATTTCTAAAACGTGGGTCCTGTAGCATCATATCCCACCCATCCATCTACGTCGTTTGGTACATTTTTGGACATAGTAACTTTCACACTCTTTGGCCATATTACATTATTTAGACTGAGGATCATTGACGAGGGTTAAGTACCCGAAACGTGCATGTCTGGTCCATGCTGCAAATATATCTGTTCTTAAATGATGCTATAGAATTTTAAGACGTTTGACATTGGAATGGTTTGTCAAGAAAAATTTCCTCTGCGCGAGAGTGGAGGAATTTGTTTTTTCTTTGAATGAAAATGGATGATATTCTTCTGATAATAAAATGAAATGTTTCTCACGGAGGAGGTCCCTTATTCAGTAAAATTCTTTCGACCAAACCATTAAGAGATATCTTTATATATGGAACCATTTTGTCGTAGACACTGATTTGAATTTTCAAAATTCTTTTGTCAAAGCCCAGGTAGAATAAGAATTCTTGAAACTAAGTAAGTTGGGATAATATAAAGCAAAGTAGTATCGATGTTCATAATATTATATAGATGAAAATAAACGCAATTTAGAAAATTACAAACATAGATTTCTACTGACTTGGAAAATTTTGCATAAAACCCTATTGATTATATTCATTATAATTTGATAAAAAGTAGAACTCCAATGCAATTTGTGCCCACCAGGACTCTTACAACATGTCTTATTTAAGATCGAACCTTATATTACCTAATCAATATTTAAATATACATGAATATATTGTAAAAAAGATCAGTGCGAAATATGCGCATTTCCAAAGATATGTCTCATAAGTGACGCTTAGGTCAAAATAGAAAATATCCAAATAACAAATATATATGGAGGGCGAATTTTTAAACATTACATAAAGGTAAGCCAAACAACGAACTAAGCCGAATTGAAGCGACGGGTGTTGCATGCAAGCAAGAGATGCTGACTCTTCCTGGGCACCTGGTCTCACTCCCATATCGGGACTTCGCTTCTTTTCATGTGGTGGAGGTTTTTGTTTGTTTGCTTTGGTTCCTGTTTTATCCTGATTTTTTTATGCCTTCGGTTTGTGATTTTATGAATTATCGATTTTGTGCTGTATATAGGGATATGGTCATTATCCATATTTGTCATTGTGCCTAGAAAGATTCTCATTCTCTTATAGAATTTTACCAATTAATTTCAAAACACTGTGAAATAAGGGAAATGATTTCATCGGCAGCCCACCAGCATAGATGCCAACCTCGTTGTTGAAATTAAAGATATAGAAAAATATGTTTTGTAATATTTTGCAATGCACCATACATGTATGTGCATTTCAACAAATAATGCTTAACAGTAATGTTCGATGCCTAAATAGAGAAATGTTATCAAGATGAAAATCCCAGGCGTCGCATATACTTGTATGTAGTAATTTCTTGATATACGGCATGGATCATAATAAATGACAGAAAAGAAACTCCTTACAGAGATTGCTCAGCGAGCGTATGTTCAATCATCCGACAATTCCTTTGACTTTTCATCACAGAGCGGTTGGTCAGTGATTTTTGAAAAAATGCTGGCATAAAACTGTAGATGGATATTTTTTGTTTTTTTAGGGTCATATCCCCGGTATAAATACTATTGATAGTCATTTTCTGTTTGACTTTAATTAACTCTACGTTTGATCCTTGATAAAGGCAAAACATTCCAAGAGATACATACTCTGATGCTAAAATTGTCAAACATAATAAACATTTAATTGTTACACGTTTTCAAATTCATAGCATCATTTAATAATAAGTAAATTTGCAGCGTTTCGGAGACTTAACCCTCAGTGATCCTCAGTCCAAACAATGAAATACCATTTGAACCATCCAACCACAGACTATACTTACATTTTCCGAAATGAAAGTAACCGGATGTGATATTTCTGCCGAATTGAAGCGACGGGTGTTGCATGCAAGCAGGAGATGCTGACTCTTCCTGGGCACCTGGTCTCACTCCTAATTGGAAGTTCGCTTCTTTTCATGTGGTAAAGATTTTGTTTGTTTTGCTTTGGTTCCTGTTTTATCCTGATTTCGTATGCTTTTGGTTTGTGATTTCATGAGTCATATCGATTTTATACTGTGTGTTGGGATATGGCCATTGTTCATTTTTGTCATATGGCCAAAGACTGTGAAATGACAAATGTGGATAAGTTAAAAAAAAAACCAGAAAGATACTTTTGAGAAATTTCTAGAAAATTTTGTTGACAGAAATTGTCGAATGCGTTTGAAGAACCGATCAACCGAAGTTGATAGAACTTGGCTACATTTGCCCACGGGAACTCCTGGACCACCAGCAGTGACACTCGTCAAGTGGTACAAATGTTACATGTCTTCAGATCTATAGCATCATTCATGAATAGATATTTGTGGCATGGACCAGACATGCAGGTTTCGGGTATTTAACCCTCGTAAGTTATCCTCAATCTAAACAATGAAATAGGACCATAGACTGTGAACGTTATGTCCAAAAACTACACTTTCTTCAGGTTATTTAGACTTAATGATGACGAAATCATTACCTAAATTCTTTTGATAGTACACTGATTTCCACCTTAAAAATCAGAATCAGAAGCGCATGCTTTGGTATATCTGTTTATTGACTTGTTAGAAATGTAACAAGATAGTTGAGAAATGTAAATACCACATGGTTACATAACCTATTAATTACCTTGGAGCCAAAACCAATTGATAAGATATATGGTTGCCTGAATGTTTCCTCCATACAATTTCGAAATCCAAATATGGTACAATTTTAACATACGAAAAAGTGGGAAATTAATAAAATTAATACACTAATATGACTTGAAATGTAGCATTATCATCGAAAACCAAACAGTTTAGTTTAAACATATTTTATTTTCAATATGAAAATTGGATTGGGCATAAGTTCTAACGATATTATTTGCGCTCTCTCCAGACATGGTATGTTAAGGACCCTAAACGTGCATGTCTGGTCCATGCTGAAAATTTGTTCTGTTTATAAATGATGCCATTGAATTTGAAGACGTTTAAAATAATATATGAAAGCACAAAGTATGAAATCATGATGACATCACATTTTGTTATTTTTTCTTTATTGCTGAACCAATGAGATTTGTTTTAGTTTGAAACAAATAAATACCAAAACATATACATCATGATCTGCTTTTGGATTGACGAGTGTCTAACTTTAAGTACACATGAACGCTTAACACTCCATTCTGTAGGGATTAAATTAAAAGAAAGAGCAATGTCAAAGAAATTCCTCTTCTTTTATTTTCAAATCTACGAAGTATGGGAGTTTTTTAAAAGCTGATTTTTAACCCTTTCTATCAAGAAGATTTTAGTAGTCCAAAAATCTATCACCGATGAACCGAATCAAACGCGATTTAAAAATGACTTCCATAATCAATAACTTCTTTTCTGAGATTGAATGCTTATCAAGTTAAGAAGATATCAAATTATAAGGTCTAATCGATTGGTCTCTATTAAAAATCGAGAGTCGCCCGTTGAGAACGAGTGGTAATAAGTACGGAGTCATCGGACCGTGAGAGCAGTTTAATTGTATCGCATCGCCGTTCAATAATTTGCGAGGGTTATGTCGGTACTGAGAAATGCTATATTCTAGATGTTGGTTAAGCCTTCTGGAAACCAGCAGACGGTATTTACCGTTCTGGTGATTTTCTATTAAACTCGCTGCAATCGGCAAAAACTTACCGAGATGAAAGTTAAATCAAGCGAAAGTGAAAATAGAATGTTTGTATATACGTTTAGATCCGGGGACCCCTTCTTTTCTATTGCGCTGTTTCGCATCATTGGCTAAAAAATCCGAATTGATGTCAACATGTAAATATGTTATCTACGCTGATACAATGCTATTCAGCCCATTTCGGATCATTAATGTATGGATAATTAAAATTAGTAATCATGAAGATTCCCATTAACGGAAGTGACATAATGGGTTTCTTGGCGCAAATTTGAATGGGAAAAGTCACGTGTGAAATGGCGGGACGAACGTAATAGAAAGGGTTTCTTTTGTGATTTCAAATTAAAACTTGTAAGTAAATAGGTGTGTTAGTGTATGACTAGTGCAATTATGGGATATGATATCAAAAGTGAACGCAAGAAAGGGAAAAGAAAACAAAAAAGAAAAATCAAAGAGAGCAAAATGAAAGGATAGACAAAAGTGAAATTAAAACGAAAAGCAAAAAAAAAAAAAAAAAAAAAAAAAAAAAAAAAAAAAAAAAAAAAGAATTGCTTTTGATAATTATAATACTTAATTCTAGTCGATAAAGGCAAAAAAAATATATCATAGGAAAATAAGGTATAAATAGAAAATAAAATATTTCAATGAATAGTAAATGAATAGTAACACCGGAATCAAGTTCAATGAAGCATATTAAAAATCAAATAGATAATAATTATTACATCATAGATAATCAATTTGTGGAACACTTGTAATAAATGTGTCGAATGCCATGATGATAAAAGAAAGTTACATACTTTCAGCTGTGATAATTCTTAAATTATCTGTTGAACTTGATATATCAGAATATCATCTGCCCTCCATAAAAATCATCAGATGTTCAGTTCAAATGATTTTATGAGATACGAAAAATAAAGATAGAGGGAAAATAGATAAGGAAACGGATGAAGGAATTTATACCAATGCTTTATGGAATAACTTATGCAAACCAAATGAATATTGTTGAAACACATACTATAGAGTCTAATGGCGCACTACATTTATAGTTTCTCGATGGATATCAGACAAAAAAAAGTAGAAAAAAGTGAAAATTAAATACGTATAAAACCCTTTAACAATTCCTCATTTTAACCCCCACCCTAAAAAAACCCCACGAATTATGAATATTTCATATCTGATTTTAGTAAACGAGAAAACGTTATCAGTTAGAATAATGCTTTGAATGATACAAGTGAATTTATTAATGCGCTGTACGACCATGTTAAATCTAAATCTTTTGATACATTGATAATAGTGACAGCGAAAGATGAATTGCGAAAAGACTTGAAATAAACTATTACTAGTAAAATTCCAAATATGATGGACCTAAGTTTTTGCAATAGAACATATATTTCAATATTGATAATTTTAACATTATTGCTATATCTTTGTCATACAATTTAAGTCATGTTTATAATTACTCTCTTCTGTTTTATATACATGTATATATATATATTTTTTTTTTCAAGAATTTGTAAATTTTTAGTGCGAATTTTTAATTCTGATTTCGGGTTTAGTGTTTGTCTTTCATTCACTGATATATATCACCATTAGGATTTCCTTTCTTTTGGTCTCGAGCATCGCTGATGATACATTATTTGTTAAAACGCGCATATGGTGCAGTGAATTATTGCGATAATTTTAATTATATAAACCACTAAGTTGGTATCTCTTCTTGTGGACTGATAGTCCCCGAGGATATCGTGCGCCTCGTTTAACTGTGCTTCTGCACTAACTTAAAAAACATTTATATAATTTTCTGATTCACTTCCGTAGATACAAAATTTGACAAATTATTCTAAAATCAAGGGGGTCTCCCTGAAAGCATAGCTGTGTTCTTGGCTGGTTCTTTGGTGACACATTTTAGGTTATATCTAGCACTTTCTATATAGATATAACCTCGGACAGCGCAATGCATGTATTTTATATATTGTTTTTATTTTCGTGCATGAACATCGACGGCGGATGCGGCTAGCCAACAGGGGATGCTTACTCCACCCGGGCACCTTATCCCACCTCTAGCTTGCTGGGGATCCGTCGATGCTCAATTTGGTGCTCTATTTTGAGTGCTGTTGAGATTATCGTCAGGATCTTCTTTAACTAATTTGTGTCGTACTTATACCCTTTGCCGTGTGGAGCTCGTAAAAAAGTTCACCGCGAGGGGTTTGACAGTAAGTGTTTTGAATATTTCCCTGACATGGTCGCCATAGCACTTTCTATATAAATATAACCTCGGACAGCGCAATGCATGTATATTATATATTGTTTTTATTTCCGTGCATGAACATCGACGGCGGGTGCGGCTAGCCAAAAGGGGATGCTTACTCCTCCCTGGCACCTGATCCCACCTCTAGCTTGCTGGGGTCCGTCGATGCTCAATTTGGTGCTCTATTTTGAGTGCTGTTGAGATTATCTTCAGGATCTTCTTTAACTCATTAGAATATCGCTCTACATATATTCATTTTTTTTAATTTTTCTCTATTTCGGCTTCGAGCATTACTGATGAGACATTAACAGCAATTCTCTGTAAGAACCAAAGAATTTCAAGACATGTTGGCACGGCATGTCATGGATTTTTGATATTTTTGGTATGGAAGTTCAGTATGAAGTACTAGTTTGTAAATCAACC
Source organism: Pinctada imbricata (assembly GCA_033119305.1). Taxonomy (NCBI): domain Eukaryota; kingdom Metazoa; phylum Mollusca; class Bivalvia; order Pterioida; family Pteriidae; genus Pinctada; species Pinctada imbricata. The sequence goes on along the minus strand of VSWD01000571.1, from coordinate 3,667 downwards.
CCAGTTTTTTTTCAAAAAGGTTGTCGTTGCCATGGTAACCGTGTCTGAAGTTTCAAAAATCGGGAAAATCTATAGGACGAGGCATATTTGTAGGCTGCGTTACCATGGAAACAGGTACTTTTTTAATCTGAAATTGCTTTGATTATTTTCTTTTAATCCTTATTATTATGCATATTTGTAACGTTTTTTACATTTCGGATGCCTTTTGTATACAAGATGAGAAATTGGGCCAAAAACAGGGTATCAAAAGGCTCTGTTTTGGGCACTTAAAGATCCTTTTTTGCATGTTTTTACTGTTTTACAAGGTTGAAAATTTCATAAAAGCACCAATTTTTGAAGTCCAAATTCTAGTTATCTAATTAGTATCATCTTTGAACTATACATTAATATTAAAAATAAATTGGGCTTATTTGACCTTTTATATGCAAAGCAGCATCAAATTTAGTTGCTATGGCAACAATCGGCTGAAAGGTTTCCATACGATGTATTTAAACACAACCTCTATCAAACTATCTACGCATGATATTGGAACAGAAGTTCATGTATACATCTATCAGAGGCGTTTTGATATAAAAATGACCTTGAAAATATTTCAAGGTTACCCACTGAATTTCCAAGGTCATTAAACTTTAATTGACCAGATTTGACGAAAAATCCTTATTTTTCATAAAACGAAGGTGCCAATATTTTAAAAACCTCAAAATATTGAACTTAAAAGTTATTTGCCATAAAATGATAAATGTATTACTAATTTCTTAGAACTATTGATAAGGTTTCTTCACATCTTCGAATATCTAAATTCTTGGTGAGTATTTTGATAAAAAAGGGACGAAATCTATATTTTCTTGTTTTTTGACGAAAAAATATTTTCTTATTAAATTGCTCCAGTTCAATAAATTCTAAGATTTTTCTTTCTTATATTCATGTGCTTCATAATAATTATGACCTATGGAAATATTCAAATTAAAAAATCATTAAAATCGGTAAGAAAAACTTTATAATATCAATATTTTATGCAAAATTTGAGTCTCAAAGTATAAATGACCTTGAACATCAAGCCAATGACCTTGAACATTTTAATTGTTCTCATGTAAAAGATTTAAGTCAAATCTATACATGCATACATTTTGACAATCTTGTGTAACTCTAAGAGGAATAAAATCAATTTCAAAGATAATATGAAACAAGCAAAAATGTCTAATATTGCCATGGCAACGGTCTTTGGCGACAGAATATAGGTAAAACTCTTAAATAGCCCACTCCAATTTTTCGTTCATTTTATTTGTCAATAAACATATATTTCCTTTGATGAAAATCACTGGTCTCCTATTGTCCTTTCGTGATATTTAAGATTGAGAATGGTCAAAAACACACTAAATTGGCTCTTATTTTCACCTCTATTTTTCGCTTAAACTTGACTTATTTTGACTTAATACAATAATCTTCCTGTAATAAATATCACATAACTAAGTGTACTAAGTAAGAATGGAAGTAAGGAAGAATAGATTATATAAAGATGAACAAACTGTTACAGTGGTATCCATGGCAACGAAGTCTCCGGAGCTGGCTTATTTCATGGTCCCAAAAGTGCTATAAATAGAATGACCTAGTTACCATGGCAACCAAAGGCCACATTGGCCGAAAAAGTGTTATTTTCATGGTCAGTACCTAATATTTACCTATTATACCGAAAATCACCAAAATTCATGACATGCCGTGCCGATCGATTATGTTCCTTACAGAGAATGGCTATTAATTGTTGAAATTCTCATATATTGAACAAATGAATAAGAACAATAGAAGATATATTTCAAATGGATAATTGATACAGAAATAAGCAAAGATATTCTATTCTACCTTTGTTAACAATGGAAAAAACCCCATTCTGGAATCTTGAAATTCCTGAAATAAATACGTATATGTTCAGTACTGGTACTTGGATATGATCAAATATTAAATATTCTGTTCTATGGTTATAATTTCAGTGAATCACACGCCCTTTCCAATAAGTAATGTATCATTAGTGGTGATTGATACCGAAATTTAATCTCGACTATAAGTATATATGATTGAAATTTGTATACAAATGTACTAGTACTTTTTGTACTGGACTAAATTCTTATCGATAACTGTACATTCTATTTCGGATATCACTATTACCCCAGTTCAGACTTTTCAAAAACGTAAAAATGAATGTAAGACCGGAAAAAAAAAATCAAAAACGCCGACTACAAGCTGAAATTGCCTTGATCACCAAACTCTAGACTGCGTATCCTCTTTGTTTAATGTTAAACGTCTTCAAATTCATTAGCATCATTTTAGAGCAGATAAATTTACAGCATAAACCAGACATGCACGTTTCGGTTATTTAACCCTCGTCATAATCCTCAATCTAAACAATGTAATATGGCCAAAGATTGTGAAAGTGATGATGTATAAAATGTAACGAAAGACGTAGCAGGATAGGTGGGATATGGTGCTACAGGACCCACGTTTTAGAAATGTCAAGAAATTTTGTTAACAGAAATTTTCGAACGGGTTGAAGAAACGATCAACCGAAGTTAAGACATTAACGGGAAACATTTGTACAGAAGGATTTCGAAAAAAATATCCAGCAAGAAATTTGCCCTCTGACAGCAACAGCAATGTTTGTACACTTTGTGTTTCCTTAAGGTGCGTCATTGGTCACATTGGGACCATTCTTGCACAATGAACATAACCTGTTTTAGCACTCATTGATCTTTAATCATACAGATATTTCAATTTATTATGGCCAGTGTATGATTTCTGACTCTATCGAAGACTTAAATTCATTACATACCTAAAAGCGGATAAGTTTGAAAATTTGATCTAAACTGAATGAAGTATCCGAAAGAAAATTAATGCTTCGCGGTAATTTCTATAAAAATTTAGGTGGAGGTACTCTTTTTCAACAGTTCGGATTTCTTACGAATGGTGGCATACTTCTGCCTCCTACATGCGAGATATTTTCTATACATTGTGCCGCCATGCGACTTATCTATGTCAACATGCAAGATAAATATGTAGACATGCACGATAATTATTTTGACATGCAAGATAAATATATTGACATGCAAGATGACTATGTTAACATGCAAGAAAATTATGTCGCCTGTTGACAAAATAAGTTGCATGTTGACATAAATAAGCTGCATGTTGACATAATAAAGTTGCATGTAGACATAAATAAGTTGCATGTTAACATAAGTACGTTGCATGTCGACATATTCTAAAGAAAAATATCTCGCATGTCGGAGGCAGAAGTATGCCACCATACTTACGTAAGTAATATCCGATGAATTTCATTTTACGTATGGAATATTATTGACTTAAACGGTTTGAGTCCCCGAGGGCACATGAAGCCAAGTTCGATCAACTTCGGTTGATCGTCTGTCTCTTCAATGCATTAAAAAAAAATCTGTTACCAAAATGCTTGAAATTTCTTAAACGTGGGTCCTGTAGCATCCTGTAGCATGGGGCACATGTAGCCAAGTTCGATCAACTTCGGTTGATCGTCTGTCTCTTCAACGCATTTGAAATTTTCTGTTACAAAATTGCTTGAAATTTCTAAAACGTGGGTCCTGTAGCATCATATCCCACTCATTCTACTACGTCTTTGGTACATTTTTGGACATAATAATTTTCA
>VSWD01000565.1:0-10634 GCA_033119305.1 Pinctada imbricata | reverse complement strand
TGAGACTTGCACTCTGACTGACTGTGACGACGGGACTCCATGACGGGCCCTGTCCAAACCTCTTTAGAGAAGAAAGGGCCCCGACCACCTGTTCTCTCTGAATGTCAGTCGGACTCCTCGGGTGATTACATACATGAGCTCGCTACAGCCGGCAGAGCACGGACTGTATTACGCATGCCCTCTTTTTATATCCATTTACATATTCATCTGTGTCTATGGGGCCTCTGCGTTTCGCGGTTTTGTTTGTGTGATGTCATCTTACAGAGAGAAGGTTGTTTTACACCACAATTGTACGTTCTTCGAGACCTCTGGGTAATTGGAGAAGTGAGAGGGTTGTGCGCACGTAATCCAGGATAACAACACCATTTGCTACTTGCGTGGCAGATGGCCGTCCAAAGTCGGCACCGGTTACCCATTGGTCTCGTCGGTTTATGTGTAGTCTTTTGTGTTTGATGTTTACATGTCGTGTGTCTCTTTTCCGTCTCGTGCTGTACTCGTCTTTTGTGTTTTTGCATCGGGTGTTTTGGTGTTTTACTGTTGATGCTGCAACGGGGTCTTGTTGGAGATCTCCTCCCTTCTTTTTCTTGTCATGAAGACATCCGCTACAGGGGGTCAAATCTTACATTAAAGCCATGACAAACTGCAAAAAAAAGTATTGCGATACATAAACTGTACATATGCACCAATCATAGCAGAATGACGAAGAGTGTCCTAATAATCACGTATTACCGGCTAGCGCACATGCTATTTTAGAGATATTATAAAATGAATTGTTGAATTAGGCACTCATATCATGACAATGCACTGCCAAAATAAGTACAAAGTATTTCCTAAGCCTCTGTCAGAGAGTAAGAGAAATAAATGTTTTGTAATTTCTTATTACAATGTGATTATACTACACTTGATTCTTATTTCACCCCTGTTCTGTCAATTCTTAACCCGAGTTTTTTTTTGGGGGGGGGGGGGGATAGGGGAAGGAGTTGGGTGTCTTACCGTCAATCGTTATTGGAAGTATTAAATTAATTTATATGTTAGGTTTACATGTTAGTTTAATTAAATGGTGGAGTTTATTAACTTATTTTTATCCTTCATTTGAACTCTTTCAATGACCTATCCTTTATCTATTTATTTATACATATCTTTCATTGTTATTTATTCATATGATATGAATGGATCCAAGAACATCAATAAGCTATTCATCTTGCCACTTGTTATTTGACATGTTTAAAAAAAACAACCTGTTTAAAGTCAAGTATCTATGATCTATACCTTAATTTTAAATTGTCTATGTGTATTGACATGATTAAAAAAAATTAACTTTACCTAAAAAATTAAAGTGACGAGATAGATGTTACAACAGCATCATTTAAGACCTGATAAATTTACAGCATGGACCAGATATGCACGTTTCGGGTACTTAACCCTCGTCAGTGATCCTCAGTCTAAACAATGTAAAATGGCCAAAAAGTATGAAAATTATTATGTACAAAAATGTTCCAAAAGACGTAGCAGAATGGGTGGGATGTGATGCTACAGGATTTCAAGAAAGTTTGTAACAGAAAATTTCAAATGCGTTGAAGAGACAGACGATCAACCGAAGTTGATCGAACTTGGCTACATGTGCCTTCGGTGACTCTTGGTCCACCAGCAGTGACACTCAACAAGTAGTTCAAATGTTAAACCTCTTCAAATTCAATAGCATCATTTAAGACCTGATAAATTTATAGCATTGACTATAAAACTGGACTATATTTGACTATAAAACAACGTTTACAACATCGTTTTGGAACTGTTAGACCGACTAATAAAACTATTAAGAGTGCTTATCAGTTCGAACTCTCCTACGGTCTAAGATTAGATGGTTTGATGATTGAATCATTGCTAAAAACGATGGCCGAGTTATAACGTACGTAACATTCAACTTAGCCATAGCAAAATATGGTATTTAACAAAGGGAAAATATGGGGATCAACTTTGACATTTAAGGAAGAACAATATAAAGAATTCGATAAGGCAGTATGCCTGTATAGATTTCTTGTAGCGTCATATCTCACCTATCCTGCTACGTCTTTCGGTACGCTTTTTTGGCATATTACATTGTTTAGATTTAAGGATCACTGACGAGGGTTAAGTACCCGAAACGTGCATGTCTGGTCCATGCTGCCAATTTATCTGTTCTTAAATGATGCTATTCAATTTGAAGACGTTTAAGATTTATACCACTTGGTGAGAGTCACTGCTGGTGGACCAGGAGTCCCCGAGGGCACATATAGCCAAGCTCGATCAATTTCGGTTGATCGTTTCTTTAACGCATACTAAAATTTCTGTTATCAAAATTTCTTGAAATATCTAAAACGTGGGTCCTGTAGCATCATATCCCACCTATCCTGCTACGTCTTTCGGTACGCTTTTTCGACATAGTAACTTTCATACTTTTTTGGCATATTACATTGTTTAGATTTGAGGATCACTGACGAGTGTTAAGTACCAGAAACGTGCATTTCTGGTCCATGCTGCCAATTTATCTGTTCTTATATGATGATATATAGTTTGAAGACGTTTAATATCCCATTACCATCAGGACAATATGGCTCTTTATTTAGTGCACCAGTAGCTACACGACTGGTATTGACGATTTATAAAATTGATAAATCCGAGTGGTATCGATGTGTAACTGAACGTTAATTATTTATCTATTCTGATTTTTACTTATTGTAAAATTTATTAATCTATTATTAATTATTTAGCAATTTAATTTATTCTCTTAACCTACGTAAAGCAGAAATTAAGCCTACGTTTGTTTGTTTATTTGTAATTTAGACAATCTTTGACTGTTTACATGGTGTGTGTATTGCACACATCGCGAGAGATTAACAACACGCCAAGCATTTTTAAAATTTGTCGAAACTTCAAACATGTTTATTAAGGAAAAGTTAAAATATTTCAAAAGTATGGGTGATTTCGTTAAAGTTAAACTAAAGCGATTGGGAAGGGTATTCTTTCTTTTTTTATGTTAAGGATCACTGACGAGGGTTAAGTACCCGAGACGTGCATGTCTGGTCATTGCTGAAAATTTATCAGTTCTAAAAATGATTCTATTGAATTGAAGACGTTTAACATGTATACAGACAACATAAAAAGGGTACAAGCGGCTACGACACTAAATCGTGTTTAAAACCAGTGGAAGGGACTCTACATGGTTGATCTCAGACGACTGTTGTCCATATGGGCCTACTTTCGGGATAAAGATAAATGTTGGCTATAAACAGCGGTTGTATCATGCTCACATGTAGCCAAGTTCGATCGTCTGTCTCTTCAACGCATTTGAAATTTTCTGTTACAAAATTTCTTGAAATTTCTAAACCGTGGGTCCGTTGGCATCATATCCCACCCATTCTGCTACGTCTTTCGGTACATTTTTGGACATAATTATTTTCCTACTTTTTGGCCACATTACTTTTTTTGACTGAGTTAAAGTTAAACTAAAGCGATTGGGAAGGGTATTCTTTCTTTTTTATGTTAAGGATCACTGACGAGGGTTAAGTACCCGAAACGTGCATGTCTGGTATTGCTGCAAATTTATCTGGTCTTAAATGATACTATTGAATCGGAAAAGGTTTAACATTTGAACTACTTGGTGAGTGTCACTGCTGGTGGACCAGGAGTCCCCGAGAGCACATGTAGCCAAGTTCGATCGACTTCGATTGACCGTCTGTCTCTTCAACGCATTTGGAATTTTCTGTTACAAAATTTCTTGAAATTTATAAAACTTGGGCATCATATCCCACCCATTCTGCTACGTCTTTCGGTAAATTTTTGGACATAATAATTTTCACACTTTTTGGCCATATTTCATTTAACAGACTGAGGATCACTGACGAGGGTTAAGTACCCGAAAAGTGCATGTCTGGTCCATGCTGCAAATTTGTCTTAAATTATGCTATTGAATCTGAATACGTTTAACATCAGTTCTATTACACTGTTTGATATTGATTGTGACATATAAATTATTCCGCGGACCTGGTTCTCACGTGCGTTGATTCTAGCTAGGTTATTGCATGATCAATGACCTGAACTCGATAACCATACAATTCATATGTATTTCTTAATTTCTATACGATTACAAAACTCTAGTCAATGTTTTAATATAAAACCATATTTTAAATTTAACAGGTGAGGAACCTGGGTTATTTTAAGATTGAAGGGGTCGGACTAAGAAGGGGCGAATGGTAACGTTTTTATTTCTATGAGTAAGATAATATTTATAGATTACGTCTTCGCGCAATTGCTTTTGAATTATTACTAGTTGTTAATGCTTTGTAAATCCGTATTCGCCTTACAGAATTATAAAGGGTATTTTAATTTGGTGGTAACCAAAGTTAACAGTGATATTTTTCAGCAATTTGAGAATAAGGTCGGGGCCCGTGCAGGTGGGAAAATTAACAACGTTTGGGAATATTTGGGAAGTATTAATATACAAGTAAAAGGACAGATGATACAGTCAAGAGTTCAGAATTGAATGTTTTATCAAATGATTTTTCTTTTAAACATGCATATGATTTAATTACTTATGCTTGAAAAAATAAGACAAATTAAACCAGTAAATTTCACTAGTTTCGGTGATAATTCCATCTCTGACTGTATGTGATAGGGAAATTTTAGAGTTACAATTGGGGAAAAATACTACTGTAATTTTTTACTGGAAATGGGGACGAAAAACGGCCCTAAAAGGGGAAAAATCCCTGGTTTAAGATCAGCGACACTAAAGTTGCCTGTCAGCTTGACAATTGATGTCTATTATATCTATGTATTTATTTAAGATCGGTGTTAATTTTAATACGTATCAGTGAATAGCTAGTAAACAAATTCTTCAACCCTCAAGTAGATCAAATTATATTCTTACAACACGAATCTGTGAAAATTATGCATTGGTTTTAATTATCTAAAATAGACCATTTATAGACCTACTTACGTATAGACTCCTAAAGTCGCTTCTATTAAATTGTATTAGGAAATTGTTGAAACATAAATGTAAAATGCAATCCCTTACTGTAATTTTTTTATGATGATACATGTACCTAATTACCTAGGCTACTATGTGTATCAAAGTTTCAGAAATATATCAATGACAGTGAAGGAAATCACACAATACGGGGTAAAACAAACAATTAAATTCCATTCTACTGCATCTGAACCGTACAATTTATATGTGATATTTGTGATTAGTTGTTAGACATGTCATCATGGTCATTGATTACACTCGCGACCGAGCTAAAGTGCTAGACTTTAATTTATGCAGCAGAGAGTTCGGTCAGGAGCACATGGTATAGGTTGACGTCATTCATAAGATGCATCGCATTTTGTGATTGGATAAGAATAGCACGTGGCTGTATGCCCCGGCGCACCCATTTACAGCAGATTTTATTAACAAATGAAAACCATAAAATCCTCTATGGCGCCTCAAGCCTAGAAAGAATACTCTTACATCAAATATATAATGCACGCAGCATCAATGTCCTTCAACTCATTTATTTAAATATGTTTATTAATTAATAATTAAAATTAAAAAAACAATTAAAAACAATGACGTCACAAGTACGAACGCTCAATTCTATAAACATTCTACTGATGAAGGCCAATGGCCGAAATGTTTGGAAAAATAAAGGAATGAATTTAATGTTTATTTATTCATTTTTTGTTTATTTCCATTTTTTGAAGAATTATTTCATTTACATACTTTTTAAAAAGATAACTCACATGTTTAGAACGTGTTGAAAATATCTCGACAACCACCGCAGCAGAGAACACAATGGCCGACGGGAAAATAAATGGCAAACCCAGGAAAATCCGGACACATCACACTCAGTTCAAAAACATCTTGCGATGTTTTGATCGGATATGGCAAATGAATATCTAAAAAGAATCTGCGACACCAATAACAAGAATAAGCAACCAATTTTCCGAGCAGTCAGGAAAAAACCAAACATGGTTGTATAAGACGTCATGCATTCCAAACGGCTATACAAGTAAAGAGAAACAACAAGTAAAAAGGATATACGACACGCATGTCTGTCTGTTCTTGAATGATGATACCGAACCCGAAGACGTTTAAGATGGGTCTGCTCACAGGTTTTTAGAGTAAATCCAAAATGTCCAGGGTGGAAAAGCTGAAATAGGGGAAATTGAGTGGTTTTGAAAGGTGGGTTGAGAAGACCATTATGAAGGTATTCTATAATGGTAAGATGCATATTGTAGAACATGCCTGCCTTGTGTAAGATCATTCAAGTTTTTAGGTCACATGACTTATTTAGTCTAAATATAGATATCTTAAAAGGCGTACCGCATTTTCCCTGTTTGACAAGTCTTCATAAGGGAAAATATGAAGTTTTTGGGTTTTTACTCATTTTTTGAGTTACATATGTTGGAATTTTTTTAATTTGGCTAGAATGGAGTATAAGATAATAGCTTTAAGGAAATATAAGCATTAATTTCTGATTTTTTTTTTCCAGGAGACCAGATACAATACACAGAAAAATGAAAAAACCATGAATTTAATGCCATTTTTAAAACCTTTTTCAGCAAACATGTATGATATTTATCATGTATAGCAATCTTAACATGACCTTGAGACTAGTGTCATATAAAAGCTGTAGACATAACGAACAGATTGATATATAGTATAATAATATGTAATATATAGAAATAAAATGAGATGACGTCAAATTATGTATGATTGCGCAATATTTCTGTGCCGCATGACTGGGTAAGGTCACGTTGGTTTATGTGTGGTCTTTTATGTTTAGTGTTTCTATGGTGTGAGTTGTTGTTCCTTGTCCCTTTTGCGTCTCTTTCTGTGGGTATCTGTTCTGTGTTTTTGCATGGATGTTTTGGGATTTTGCTGTAGGTGCTGCAACCTAGTGTTGTTGGAGATCCCCTCCTTTCTTCTTGGGTAAGAGAAACTGTTGAGCGGACCCCATGCATTGACAGTAATAAATAATTTCATTCCATGTTGATAACTGGACCTATTTCCACATGTACACATCAGGTAAATATTTCTTGTTTGGTGATGATGACAGCCATTATTCGATAGATAAAAAAGTATGCGATAGATAAAATTTACAATTTGATAGATAAACAAGAGGCCCAAGGGGGCCACATCGCTCACCTTAGAAGCAAACAAACGAATTTGGCAGAGGACCTTGAGTACTTGCTTCCAGTAAGGCTTCAGTGTGCGAAATTAACGGTGGCCCGGTGGCCAATGTCTACAGTAAATTGTATCGGTCTATAGCATTCGAAGAAGCCATAGACCAACTTGTCTTGATGAAATTTGAGCATAAATATTTGCTTTGTACACTAACAAAACACCTCTGGAACATATCTGAATCGTGTCCCCTTCATGAAATAGAACACTCCACTAAATTATCTTCCATTATTTAAAGAAAGGGTATTTCTTGGTAGTTTTGAAAGTGATTCATAATCGCCTGGTATGTCCTTTTTTTTGTTCTAGAGATTAAAAAAGAATATGAAAAATTGATTTACCTAATAAAATGAGTAGAAGATTAGAGCTTTTGGTCTACATGAAATTTCTGTGGTTTATAGGACCTGAAATCACTGTATACCGAATGTCTATAAGACTTCAAAAGTCAATTGTACACGCTGAGGTTTCGTTAAATTTTGTGTAGCAGTTTAAGAGGAGATGTCGAAAATGTATCATCCGATCAGATCCCTGGGCGGCCATACTTATTGACCGGTCGGCATGAAAAACACAAACTTGGTAGAGGACCTTAAGTACTTGCTTCCTTAAAGTTTCATGAAATTCTGTGTAGCGGTTGCAAAGGAGAATTCCAAAATGTGACATCAAATCAGAGCCCTCGGCGGCCATATTTCTTGACCAATCGGCACGAAAAAAACAAACTTGGTAGATGACCTTGAGTACTTGCTTCCTGTAAAGGTTTATGAAATTCTGTGCAGCGGTTGCAGAGGAAGCCAAAAATGTGTCACCCAAGCAGAGTCCTCGGCGGCCATGTTTGTTAAACAATCGGCACGAAAAACATTATCTTGGTAGAGGACTTTGGGTACTTGAGTACTGTAAAGTTTCATGAAATTGTGTGCAGCGGTTGCAGAGGAGATGTCAAAAATGTATCAGCCAATCAGAGTCCTGGGTGGCCATATTTGTAGACCCTGAGTACTTGCTTCCTGAACGGTTCATGAAATTTTGTGTAGCGGTTGCAGAGGAGATGTCAAAAATGTGTCAGCCAATCAGAGCCCTCAGCGGCCATATTTGTTGACCGATCGGCACGAAAAACACAAACTTGGTAGAGGACCTTGATTACTTGCTTCCTGTCAGGTTTTATGAAATCATGTGCAGCGATTGCAGAGGAGAAGTCGAAAATGTCTCAGCCAATCAGAGCCCTCAGCTGCCATATTTGTGAAGCGATCGGCACGAAAAACACAAACTTAGTAGAGGACCTTGAGTACTTTCATGAAATTCTGTGTAGCGGTTGCAGAGGAGATGTCGGAAATGTGTCAGCCAATGAGAGCCCTCAGCGGCCATATTTGTTGACCGATCGGCACGAAAAACACAAACTTGGTATTGGACCTTTAGTACTTGCTTCCTGTCAGGTTAAATGAAATTCTGTGTAGCGGTTGCAGAGGAGATGTCAAAATGTGTTAGCCAATCAGAGCCCTCGCCAGCCATATTTGTGAAACGATCGGCACGAAATACACAAACTTTGTAGAGGACCTTGAGTACTTGCTTCCTGTAAGTTTCTTGAAATTCTGTGTAGCGGTTGCTGAGGAGATGTCAAAATGTGTCAGTCAATCAGAGCCCTCGGCTGCCATATTTGTTGACCGATCGGCATGAAAGACACAAACTTGGTAGATGACCTTGAGTACTTGCTTCTTGTAAGGTTTTATGAAATTCTGTGTAGCGGTTGCATAGGAGATGTCGAAAATGTGTCAGCCAATCAGAGCCCTGGGCGGCCATATTTGTTGACCGATCCGCACGAAAAACACAAACTTTGTAGAGGACCTTGAGTTTTGCTTCCTGTAAGGTTTCGTGAAATTTAACGACAGACGACGGACGCCGCGCCATGAAAATAACTCACTTGTGCTTCGCACAGGTGAGCTAAAATGTATTTGATAGATAAAATTTACAGCTATCTAACTCAGTGAATCACGTGATATTTACAAATATTCGCTTGCATAATGTTAAACGTCTTTAAATTCAATAGCATCATTTAAAAGCTGATAAATTTACAGCATGGACCAGACATGCACGTTTCGGGTACTAAACCCTGGTCAGTGATCCTCAGTCTAAACAATGTAATATGGCCAAAAAGTATGAAAATAACTATGTCCAAAAATGATACTCATATGATAGGTCTATAATAAGTATACATAAAGTAGATACATACAGTGACAAATATGGATAATGACCATATCCCTGTATACAGCACAAAATCGATAATTCAGAAAATCAGAAACCGAAGGCATACAAAATCAGGATAAAACAGGAACCAAAGCGAACAAACAAAAACCTCCACCATATGAAAAGAAGCGAACTCCCGATATGGGAGTGAGACCAGGTGCCCAGGAAGAGTAAGCATCTTCTGCTTGCATGCAACATCCGCCGCTTCTATTCGGTAGAAATGTCACATCCGGTTACTTCCATTTCGGAAGACATAGAGTACAATCTTTGGTTGGATAGTTCAAATGGTCTATGACAGAATATCATCCACCATTCTTGAGAGTGGGACATCATAGTGTATGACGAGTTCCCCATATCGACCGTAGAACTTCCTCAGTGACGATGTTAGTCGGTCACAAACATATCCCTGACTGAGAAGCTTATCTGAAAGACGCCTAGCTCTCAGAACAAAATCCGTATATTTGGTACTTGCTCTGGCATAGCGTATCAACTGAGATATGAACACACCATAAGCTGGCGATGAAGGGATGTTGCTACTCAGAAAGGAAAAGTTTGTAATGGTGAAATTGAAGTCGTCACGTTTGTCATTGAGTTAGGTGTTCATGTGACCATCAGTGTCGTAGGACAGCATTATGTCCAAATAGGATGCTGAATTATTTGTCTCTGTAGTTTCTTTGACTTCAAGCTCTGAAGGATAGATACTGCTCAGATAATCCGCGAATTTTGAATTATTGATGGACAACACATCGTCTATGTATCTGTAAGTGAAGTTGAAGTCAGAAGCTAAGTATCTTTTCCCTTCAGAGACCAAAGATTGAATGAATTCAGCTTCGCACGAGTAAAGAAAAATGTCGGCAAGGAGTGGGGCACAATTAGTCCCCATTGGAATTCCGACAATTTGCTGGAAGACCTTTCCTCCAAACACCACAAAAATGTTGTCGATCAAAAAGTTTAACATGTGATTAATATCTGTTTCAGTGTACTTATTTTAGAATCGGATTTTTCTTTTACAAAGCAGGTTTTGTCATAGTTCACCATAATAAATTTGTATTTGTGATTACCGTTCTTATTTGTAAACGCATTACTTATAATTTTTGCGAGTCTTTCTTTCAGTTTAGAATGTGTAATTGTAGTGTAAAGTGTCGAAAAATCAAAGGCTTTGATCGAATGGACCCTAACCTAACCCTAACCCTAACCCTAACCC
>VSWD01000559.1:0-10802 GCA_033119305.1 Pinctada imbricata | reverse complement strand
ATAACCATAAGAATGATAGTTTGCCATGGGTGGTTCTATATAGAGTTAGAATTATTAACACCATTGTAGATATACCATAAGAGTGATATGTGGGCCCTGGGATGTTCTATATGTGATGTAGAATTCTTAACACCATTGTAGATATAACCATAAGAGTGATATGTGGGCCCTGGGATGTGTTCTATATAGATGTAGATTCTTAACACATAGTAGATATAACTATAAGAGTGATATGTGGGCCCGGGATGTGTTCTATATGATGTAGAATTCTTAACGCCATGTAGATATAACCATAAGAGTGATATGTGGGCCCTGGGATGTGTCTATAGAGATGTAGAATTCTTAACACCATTGTAATATAACCGAGTGATATGTGGGGCCCTGGGATGTGTTCTATATGAGATGTAGAATCTTAACACCATATTGTAGATATAACCATAAGAGTGATATTTGGCCCTGGATGTGTTCTATATGAGATGTAGAATTCTTAACACCATTGTAGATATAACCATAAGAGTGATATGTGGGCCCTGGGATGTGTTCTATATGAGATAGATTCTTAACACCATTGTAGATAAACCAAAGAGGATATGTGGGCCCTGGGATGTGTCTATATGAGAGTAGAATTCTTAACACCATATTGTAGATATAACCATAAGAGTGATAGTGGGCCCTGGGATGTGTTCTATATGAGATTGTAGAATTCTTAACACCATTGTAGATATAACCTAGAGTGATATGGGCCCTGGGATGTGTTCTATAGAGATGTAGAATTCTTAACACCAGTAGATATACCATAAGAATGATATGTGGGCCATGGATGTGTTCTATAGAGATGTAGAATTATTAACACCATTGTAGATATAACCATAAAATGATATGTTTGCCATGGGATGTTCTATGAGATGTAGAATTATTAACACCATTGTAGATATAACCATAAGAGTGATTATGTGGGCCCTGGGATGTGTTCTATAGTGATGTAGAATTCTTAACACCATTGTAGATATAACCATAAGAGTGATATGTGGGCCCTGGGATGTGTTCTATATGAGAGTAGAATTCTTAACACCATAGTAGATTAACTATAAGAGTGATATGTGGGCCCTGGATGTGTTCTATGTGATGAAGAATTCTTAACACCATAGTAGAATAACCATAAGAGTGATATGTGGGCCCTGGGATGTGTTCTATATGAGATGTAGAATTCTTAACACCATTGTAGATATAACCATAAGAGTGATATGTGGGCCCTGGGATGTGTTCTATATGAGATGTAGAATTCTTAACACCATTGTAGATATAACCATAAGAGTGATATGTGGGCCCTGGGATGTGTTCTATATGAGATGTAGAATTCTTAACACCATATTGTAGATATAACCATAAGAGTGATATGTGGGCCCTGGGATGTGTTCTATATGAGATGTAGAATTCTTAACACCATTGTAGATATAACCATAAGAGTGATATGTGGGCCCTGGGATGTGTTCTAGATGAGATGTAGAATTCTTAACACCATTGTAGATATAACCATAAGAATGATATGTGGGCCATGGGATGTGTTCTATATGAGATGTAGAATTATTAACACCATTGTAGATATAACCATAAGAATGATATGTTTGCCATGGGATGTGTTCTATATGAGATGTAGAATTATTAACACCATTGTAGATATAACCATAAGAGTGATATGTGGGCCCTGGGATGTGTTCTATATGTGATGTAGAATTCTTAACACCATTGTAGATATAACCATAAGAGTGATATGTGGGCCCTGGGATGTGTTCTATATGAGATGTAGAATTCTTAACACCATAGTAGATTAACTATAAGAGTGATATGTGGGCCCTGGGATGTGTTCTATATGTGATGAAGAATTCTTAACACCATAGTAGATATAACCATAAGAGTGATATGTGGGCCCTGGGATGTGTTCTATATGAGATGTAGAATTCTTAACACCATTGTAGATATAACCATAAGAGTGATATGTGGGCCCTGGGATGTGTTCTATATGAGATGTAGAATTCTTAACACCGTATTGTAGATATAACCATAAGAGTGATATTTGGGCCCTGGGATGTGTTCTATATGAGATGTAGAATTCTTAGCACCATTGTAGATATAACCATAAGAGTGATATGTGGGCCCTGGGATGTGTTCTATATGAGATGTAGAATTCTTAACACCATATTGTAGATATAACCATAAGAGTGATATGTGGGCCCTGGGATGTGTTCTATATGAGATGTAGAATTCTTAACACCATTGTAGA
The DNA here is from genome assembly GCA_033119305.1 of Pinctada imbricata. Classification (NCBI taxonomy): domain Eukaryota; kingdom Metazoa; phylum Mollusca; class Bivalvia; order Pterioida; family Pteriidae; genus Pinctada; species Pinctada imbricata. Next base: position 8,521 of record VSWD01000559.1, on the reverse strand, counting down.
TATAACCATAAGAGTGATATGTGGGCCCTGGGATGTGTTCTATATGAGATGTAGAATTCTTAACACCGTAGTAGATATAACCATAAGAGTGATATGTTGGCCCTGGGATGTGTTCTATATGAGATGTAGAATTCTAAACACCATAATATAACCATAAGAGTGATATTTGGGCCCTGGGATGTGTTCTATATGAGATGTAGAATTCTTAACACCATTGTAGATATAACCATAAGAGTGATATGTGGGCCCTAGGATGTCTTATATATGAGATGTAGAATTCTTAACACCATAGTAGATATAACCATAAGAGTGATATGTGGGCCCTGGGATGTGTTCTATATGAGATGTAGAATTCTAAACACCATAGTAGATATAACCATAAGAGTGATATGTGGGCCCTGGGATGTGTTCTATATGAGATGTAGAATTCTTAACATTATATTGTAGATATAACCATAAGAGTGATATGTGGGCCCTGGGATGTGTTCTATATGAGATGTAGAATTCTTAACACCATAGTAGATATAACCATGAGAGTGATATGTGGGCCCTGGGATGTGTTCTATATGAGATGTAGAATTCTTAACACCATTGTAGATATAACCATAAGAGTGATATGTGGGCCCTGGGATGTGTTCTATATGAGATGTAGAATTCTTAAAACCATAGTAGATATAACCATAAGAGTGATATGTGGGCCCTGGGATGTGTTCTATATGTGATGTAGAATTCTTAACACCATATTGTAGATATATACATAAGAGTGATATGTGGGCCCTGGGATGTGTTCTATATGAGATGTAGAATTCTTAACATTATTTTGTAGATATAACCATAAGAGTGATATGTTGGCCCTGGGATGTGTTCTATATGAGATATAGAATTCTTAACACCATATTGTAGATATAATCATAAGAGTGATATGTGGGCCCTAGGATGTGTTCTATATGAGATGTAGAATTCTTAACACCATAGTAGATATAACCATAAGAGTGATATGTTGGCCCTGGGATGTGTTCTATATGAGATCTTGATTTCTAAACACCATAGTAGATATAACCATAAGAGTGATATTTGGGCCCTGGGATGTGTTCTATATGAGATGTAGAATTCTTAACACCATTGTAGATATAACCATAAGAGTACTATGGTGGGCCCTGGGATGTGTTCTATATGAGATGTAGAATTCTTAACACCATTGTAGATATAACCATAAGAGTGATATGTGGGCCCTGGGATGTGTTCTATTTGAGATGTAGAATTCTTAACATTATATTGTAGATATAACCATAAGAGTGATATGTAAGCCCTGGGATGTGTTCTATATGAGATGTAGAATTCTTAACACCATATTGTAGATATAACCATAAGAGTGATATGTGGGCCCTAGGATGTGTTATATATGACATGTAGAATTCTTAACACCATAGTAGATATAACCATAAGAGTGATATGTGGGCCCTGGGATGTGTTCTATATGTGATGTAGAATTCTTAACACCATTGTAGATATAACCATAAGAGTGATATGTGGGCCCTGGGATGTGTTCTATATGAGTTGTAGAATTCTTAACACCGTAGTAGATATAACCATAAGAGTGATATGTTGGCCCTGGGATGTGTTCTATATGAGATGTAGAATTCTAAACACCATAATATAACCATAAGAGTGATATTTGGGCCCTGGGATGTGTTCTATATGAGATGTAGAATTCTTAACACCATTGTAGATATAACCATAAGAGTGATATGTGGGCCGTGGGATGTGTTCTATATGAGATGTAGAATTCTTAACACCATTGTAGATATAACCATAAGAGTGATATGTTGGCCCTGGGATGTGTTCTATATGAGATGTAGAATTCTAAACACCATAATATAACCATAAGAGTGATATTTGGGCCCTGGGATGTGTTCTATATGAGATGTAGAATTCTTAACACCATTGTAGATATAACCATAAGAGTGATATTTTGGCCATGGGATGTGTTCTATATGAGATGTATAATTCTTAACACCATAGTTGATATAACCATAAGAGTGATATGTGGGCCGTTGGATGTATTCTACATGAGATGTAGAATTCTTAGCACCATTGTAGATATAACCATAAGAGTGATATGTGGGCCCTGGGATGTGTTCTATATGAGATGTAGAATTCTTAACACCATTGTAGATATAACCATAAGAGTGATATGTTGGCCCTGGGATGTGTTCTATATGAGATGTAGAATTCTTAACATTATATTGTAGATATAACCATAAGAGTGATATGTGGGCCCTGGGATGTGTTCTATATGAGATGTAGAATTCTTAACACCATTGTAGATATAACCATAAGAGTGATATGTGGGCCCTGGGATGTGTTCTATATGAGATGTAGAATTCTTAACACCATTGTAGATATAACCATGAGAGTGATATGTGTTCCGTGGGATGTGTTCTATATGAGATGTAGAATTCTTAACATTATATTGTAGATATAACCATAAGAGTGATCTGTAGGCCCTGGGATGTGTTCTATATGAGATGTAGAATTCTTAACACCATATTGTAGATATAACCATAAGAGTGATATGTGGGCCCTAGGATGTGTTATATATGAGATGTAGAATTCTTAACATCATAGTAGATATAACCATAAGAGTGATATGTGGGCCCTGGGATGTGTTCTATATGAGATGTAGAATTCTAAACACCATAGTAGATATAACCATAAGAGTGATATGTGGGCCCTGGGATGTGTTCTATATGAGATGTAGAATTCTAAACACCATAATATAACCATAAGAGTGATATTTGGGCCCTGGGATGTGTTCTATATGAGATGTAGAATTCTAAACACCATTGTAGATATAACCATAAGAGTGATATGTGGGCCCTGGGATGTGTTCTATTTGAGATGTAGAATTCTTAACACCATATTGTAGATATAACCATAAGAGTGATATGTGGGCCATGGGATGTGTTCTATATGAGATGTAGAATTCTTAACACCATAGTAGATATAACCATGAGAGTGATATGTGGGCCCTGGGATGTGTTCTATATGAGATGTAGAATTCTTAACACCATTGTAGATATAACCATAAGAGTGATATGTGAGCCCTGGGATGTGTTCTATATTAGATGTAAAATTCTTAACACCATTGTAGATATAACCATAAGAGTGATATGTGGGCCCTGGGATGTGTTCTATATGAGATGTAGAATTCTTAACATTATATTGTAGATATAACCATAAGAGTGATATGTGGGCCATGGGATGTGTTCTATATGAGATGTAGAATTCTTTACACCATAGTAGATATAACCATGAGAGTGATATGTGGGCCCTGGGATGTGTTCTATATGAGATGTAGAATTCTTAACACCATTGTAGATATAACCATAAGAGTGATATGTGGGCCCTGGGATGTGTTCTATATGAGATGTAGAATTCTTAAAACCATAGTAGATATAACCATAAGAGTGATATGTGGGCCCTGGGATGTGTTCTATATGTGATGTAGAATTCTTAACACCATATTGTAGATATAACCATAAGAGTGATATGTGGGCCCTGGGATGTGTTCTATATGTGATGTAGAATTCTTAACAATATTGTAGATATAACCATAAGAGTGATATGTGGGCCCTGGGATGTGTTCTATATGAGATGTAGAATTCTTAACACCATTGTAGATATAACCATAAGAGTGATATGTGGGCCCTGGGATGTGTTCTATATGTGATGTAGAATTCTTAACACCATAGTAGATATAACCATAAGAGTGATATGTAGGCCCTGGGATGTGTTCTATATGAGATGTAGAATTCTTAACACCATAGTAGATATAACCATAAGAGTGATATGTGGGCCCTGGGATGTGTTCTATATGAGATGTAGAATTCTTAACACCATATTGTAGATATAACCATAAGAGTGATATGTGGACCCTGGGATGTGTTCTATATGAGATGTAGAATTCTTAACGCCATATTGTAGATATAACCATAAGAGTGATATGTGGGCCATGGGATGTGTTCTATATGAGATGTAGAATTCTTAACACCATAGTTGATATAACCATAAGAGTGATATGTGGGCCGTTGGATGTATTCTACATGAGATGTAGAATTCTTAGCACCATTGTAGATATAACCATAAGAGTGATATGTGGGCCCTGGGATGTGTTCTATATTAGATGTAGAATTCTTAACACCATTGTAGATATAGCCATAAGAGTGATATGTGGGCCCTGGGATGTGTTCTATATGAGATGTAGAATTCTTAACATTATATTGTAGATATAACCATAAGAGTGATATTTGGGCCATGGGATGTGTTCTATATGAGATGTAGTATTCTTAACACCATAGTAGATATAACCATGAGAGTGATATGTGGGCCCTGGGATGTGTTCTATATGAGATGTAGAATTCTTAACACCATTGTAGATATAACCATAAGAGTGATATGTGGGCCCTGGGATGTGTTCTATATGAGATGTAGAATTCTTAACATTATATTGTAGATATAACCATAAGAGTGATATGTAGGCCCTGGGATGTGTTCTATATGAGATGTAGAATTCTTAACACCATATTGTAGATATAACCATAAGAGTGATATGTGGGCCCTAGGATGTGTTATATATGAGATGTAGAATTCTTAACACCATAGTAGATATAACCATAAGAGTGATATGTGGGCCCTGGGATGTGTTCTATATGACATGTAGAATTCTAAACACCATAGTAGATATGACCATAAGAGTGATATGTGGGCCCTGGGATGTGTTCTATATGAGATGTAGAATTCTTAACACAATAGTAGATATAACCATAAGAGTGATATGTTGGCCCTGGGATGTGTTCTATATGAGATGTAGAATTCTAAACACCATAATATAACCATAAGAGTGATATTTGGGCCCTGGGATGTGTTCTATATGAGATGTAGAATTCTTAACACCATTGTAGATATAACCATAAGAGTGATATGTGGGCCCTGGGATGTGTTCTATATGAGATGTAGAATTCTTAACACCATTGTAGATATAACCATAAGAGTGATATGTTGGCCCTGGGATGTGTTCTATATGAGATGTAGAATTCTAAACACCATAATATAACCATAAGAGTGATATTTGGGCCCTGGGATGTGTTCTATATGAGATGTAGAATTCTTAACACCATTGTAGATATAACCATAAGAGTGATATATGGGCCATGGGATGTGTTCTATATGAGATGTAGAATTCTTAACACCATAGTTGATATAACCATAAGAGTGATATGTGGGCCGTTGGATGTATTCTACATGAGATGTAGAATTCTTAGCACCATTGTAGATATAACCATAAGAGTGATATGTGGGCCCTGGGATGTGTTCTATATCAGATGTAGAATTCTTAACACCATTGTAGATATAACCATCAGAGTGATATGTGGGCCCTGGGATGTGTTCTATATGAGATGTAGAATTCTTAACATTATATTGTAGATATAACCATAAGAGTGATATGTGGGCCCTGGGATGTGTTCTATATGAGATGTAGAATTCTTAACACCATTGTAGATATAACCATGAGAGTGATATGTGGGCCGTGGGATGTGTTCTATATGAGATGTAGAATTCTTAACATTATATTGTAGATATAACCATAAGAGTGATATGTGGGCCCTAGGATGTGTTCTATATGAGATGTAGAATTCTTAACACCATAGTAGATATAACCATAAGAGTGATATGTGGGCCCTGGGATGTGTTCTATATGAGATGTAGAATTCTTAACACCATTGTAGATATAACCATGAGAGTGATATGTGGGCCGTGGGATGTGTTCTATATGAGATGTAGAATTCTTAACACCATTGTAGATAAAACCATAAGAGTGATATGTGGGCCCTAGGATGTGTTCTATATGAGATGTAGAATTCTTAACACCATAGTAGATATAACCATAAGAGTGATATGTGGGCCCTGGGATGTGTTCTATATGAGATGTAGAATTCTTAACACCATAGTAGATATAACCATAAGAGTGATATGTGGGCCCTGGGATGTGTTCTATATGAGATGTAGAATTCTTAACACCATAATATAACCATAAGAGTGATATTTGGGCCCTGGGATGTGTTCTATATGAGATGTAGAATTCTTAACACCATTGTAGATATAACCATAAGAGTGATATGTGGGCCCTGGGATGTGTTCTATTTGAGATGTAGAATTCTTAACACCATATTGTAGATATAACCATAAGAGTGATATGTGGGCCATGGGATGTGTTCTATATGAGATGTAGAATTCTTAACACCATATTTGATATAACCATAAGAGTGATATGTGGGCCCTGGGATGTGTTCTATATTAGATGTAGAATTCTTAACACCATTGTAGATATAACCATAAGAGTGATATGTGGGCCCTGGGATGTGTTCTATATGAGATGTAGAATTCTTAACACCATTGTAGATATAACCATAAGAGTGATATGTGGGCCCTGGGATGTGTTCTATATTAGATGTAGAATTCTTAACACCATAGTAGATATAACCATAAGAGTGATATGTGGGCCCTGGGATGTGTTCTATATGAGATGTAGAGTTCTTAACATTACATTGTAGATATAACCATAAGAGTGATATTTGGGCACTGGGATGTGTTCTATATGAGATGTAGAATTCTTAACACCATATTGTAGATATAACCATAAGAGTGATATGTGGACCCTGGGATGTGTTCTATATGAGATGTAGAATTCTTAACACCATATTGTAGATATAACCATAAGAGTGATATTTGGGCCCTAGGATGTGTTCTATATGAGATGTAGAATTCTTAACACCATAATGTAGATATATAACCATAAGAGTGATATATGGGCCCTGGGATGTGTTCTATATGAGATGTAGAATTCTTAACACCATATTGTAGATATAACCATAAGAGTGATATATGGGCCCTGGGATGTGTTCTATATGAGATGTAGAATTCTTAACACCATATTCAGGGATTTTTTTTGGGGTTCTCCAGGGCCGAAAATCGGCCCCATTTCCAATGCTGAAAAACAGGCGTTTTTCCCAATTTCTGAGCTTAAAATTCCCAATTTGAAAAAAATTAATTATCAATTAAAAAAGTATAACAACCCTTTGAAATTACTGAAAATACACTCATGATTTATCTGTTTTACAATGTACACTATCTGAAATAGAATATTCTTGGTACTACAGGTGTCTATATGCGTTTATTCGTCTTCATTTGAAGCAAATTTTTGCTTGTTTTCTCAAATTATTTGTGTAATATTTTTCCCAATTTCTACCAAATGTCGCCATTTTTCCCAATTTTGAAGGCCCAGGCCCCTGGAATCAAAGGGTAAAAAACCCCCCTGATATTGTAGATATAACCATAAGAGTGATATGTGGACCCTGGGATGTGTTCTATATGAGATGTAGAATTCTTAACACCATATTGTAGATATAACCATAAGAGTGATATGTGGGCCCTGGGATGTGTTCTATATGTGATGTAGAATTCTTAACACCATATTGTAGATATAACCATAAGAGTGATATGTGGGCCCTGGGATGTGTTCTATATGTGATGTAGAATTCTTAACACCATATTGTAGATATAACCATAAGAGTGATATGTGGGCCCTGGGATGTGTTCTATATTAGATGTAGAATTCTTAACACCATTGTAGATAAACCATAAGAGTGATATGTGGGCCCTGGGATGTGTTCTATATGTGATGTAGAATTCTTAACACCATTGTAGATATAACCATTAGAGTGATATGTGGGCCGTGGGATGTGTTCTATATGAGATGTAGAATTCTTAACACCATTGTAGATATAACCATTAGAGTGATATTTGGGCCATGGGATGTGTTCTATATGAGATGTAGAATTCTTAACACCATTGTAGATATAACCATTAGAGTGATATGTGGGCCCTGGGATGTGTTCTATATGAGTTGTAGAATTCTTAACACCATTGTAGATATAACCATAAGAGTGATATATGGGCCCTGGGATGTGTTCTATATGAGATGTAGAATTCTTAACACCATATTGTAGATATAACCATAAGAGTGATATATGGGCCCTGGGATGTGTTCTATATGAGATGTAGAATTCTTAACACCATATTCAGGGATTTTTTTTGGGGTTCTCCAGGGCCGAAAATCGGCCCCATTTCCAATGCTGAAAAACAGGCGTTTTTCCCAATTTCTGAGCTTAAAATTCCCAATTTGAAAAAAATTAATTATCAATTAAAAAAGTATAACAACCCTTTGAAATTACTGAAAATACACTCATGATTTATCTGTTTTACAATGTACACTATCTGAAATAGAATATTCTTGGTACTACAGGTGTCTATATGCGTTTATTCGTCTTCATTTGAAGCAAATTTTGCTGTGTTTCTCAAATTATTTGTGTAATATTTTTCCCAATTTCTACCAAATGTCGCCATTTTTCCCAATTTTGAAGGCCCAGGCCCCTGGAATCAAAGGGTAAAAAAAACCCTG
>VSWD01000553.1:0-11079 GCA_033119305.1 Pinctada imbricata | reverse complement strand
TGGCATGTGTAAGAAGGTTCATCACAAGGAATACAAATGTGAAATATCAAAGCCCTATCACTTACCAATCAAAAGATATAACCAATCTTAATTTTTTTTGAAAAGTAGGTCAAATATCTAGGTCAAGGTCACTAGGTCAAAATTATGGTATGTGTAAGAAGGTCTCATTACAAGGAATACACATTGAAATCAAAGCCCTATCACTTACCAATGAAAAGTTATGGGGTGTGACACCCAAAGTGTGACAGACAGACGGACGGACTGACTGACTGACAGACGGACAGACGGACAACGGACAACGTGATCCCTAAGTGTCGCTATGCTTCGCAGGCACACAAAAATATAGTTATTGCCACTTCCTTGTAAAACAGCTTCAGTGTAAAATCTGAATAGCTAGGATGGTCCTTTAAGAATTGCTATCAAGGTCATGTGATGCATTAAACCTATTAATGCCCGTTTGTGTGGGTACTATTCTCTCAGTGTTGCTTTTGGAAGGTAACACTATTCCTTCCAAAAGCAACACTATTAGTCTATGAGGGAATAGTACACGTACAAACAGAATTAATAGGTAAATATAGAATATAATAGAATCTTAATGTAAAATTTGAACGAAATTCTGCTTATGGTTCAAGAAATACAGTCATGAGTAAAGTTTTGAAGTGTTTACCAAAGTTAAGGTCAAAGCCACTACATGTAGGTCAAAAGGCAGGGTTTTATGAAAAATTGTTGTAAACTTTAAAGAATCTGTAAGTGATACATGGAAGTTCTATCCATGACATTAACAAATTTAACAAAGGTTTATGTTATAAAAAAAAGTCAAGGTTACTAGGTCGAGGTCGAGGTCACAAATGAATGCTCTGATCACAAGGTGTTTGCAAATTTATAAAATCCCTACCTCCCGAGGTTCCAAAGAAATGGTCATGGTTAATTTTTTTGAAAAGTAGGTCAACCTTCAAGGTCACTAGGTCAAGGTCACTTGGTCAAAAGTCAAGGTCTGAAATAAAAGGTCTTATCAAGATTTATCTTGTGTAAAGTAACTTATTAATTCTCTTCATAGTTTAATACCTGATGGCTAAAACATGTTCAGAAATTTCTATATCAAGGTCAAAGGTCAAGATCAAATTTTGTGGGTGCATTTGATTCGTCCCATCATGTATGGTTTCAAGTTGCTGTGCAAAGTGGTTGTCAAGAAATTATAAGAATGTGTATCAATTTTAACCAGAAGAAAGATATTAAATTGTTTATACAAGTATTAAAAAAAAAAAAAAGATCAAATTTTGTGGGTGCATTTGATTCATCTCATTATGGTCTATCATCATGTATGGTTTTCAAGTTGCGCTCTGAACAGTTATCTAAAAATACCCTTAAACGCAACACTGTAAACAAATGTGACGCATTGCGGACGGACAGACTCTGACTTAATAATTTCATTGACTAGATTGTCAAAAATTACTCTGCGTCAAAGTCAAGTGATAACACTGAATGTGCTAATGTCCATACAGCTCACTTCAGGAAATTGAAAATTGAAGTTGTCTCAACTTTGTCGGCATATTTTCAGATTAAAGTATAATATTATAGTGGGATAGATCTCAAACTCTCATAACTATCTGTGTATCTGTGCGACCAATATTATGCTCACAGTGAAAGAACATAATTTTAGATGGCAAGGTTTTTATGTTAATCTTTTGCGTAACGTACGTCGACATTCTCCATAGACTCCGTGCTAAATATCAGCGACGTCACGCTAAAATTAACATAGAAAACTCCCTAGATGCATCTAAAACTAATTATTTCTTTCACCACATGTGAGCATATTATTGGTCGTAGGTACACATATCATTACAGTTTGAGATCTATCCCCTATATAAATTTTAATCACAAATTATGTCGACAAGGTGGAAAAAACGGCAATATTCCGATTTCTGAAGTGAGCTGCGCAGACAGTAAGTCTGTCTCATCATGTCCATCAAAATCATTGGTTTTCAGTACACTCAAAGTTACAAGTACTGGTTTCAGACAATTTTAACTTTCCATTTCCTTAAAGAACTTCGAGAAGATGAAAGTTGCAAGCTAAAATGTATTAAGTGGCCAAAAGGGGGGGGGGGGGTTGTTAATACAATGTAGATGTTAGATGCAAAACAGAGGAAACTCAGACAATAAGACATTTAGATAATCATGTTTATCGCTTTATCGCGAAAACTATGTGATCGTTACGATAAATAAATGCTAACTCTTATGATATAGACTAAAGCAATCCTGCATTTGCAAAACGATTTCAAAATATTTCAGCTTCGTTCAGCCGCTCGGTCAGCTCGACATGCCTGTTCGCTCATCTCATCTCATGGTATCGTTCGTTCCAAATCTAATTGATAATTCCACGCCGTAAAAAGTCGGTAAGATTCAGAAAGGACGTCCCCGTCCCGTCAAAGTCCCAATGCCAGCAAATCTCCGTGTGCCGCCTACCAAGGCACACATAGATATAGATTTCTGTGTAAACATGGGCGGAATCAGGGGGTGGGGCGGATCTTCGTACTGACCCAAAATTTTCCCCAAAACCCCATATTTTGGCCCTTTCACTAAGAATCGGCAAAATTCGCCCTTGATCCCCGGCAAGGGGCGCTGGATCCCCAACTAATAAAGCAAGCTACATTTTTTCACTTAATTAGTTTTACCATGAGCATGAGTGATGTAGAAAGTCAAAGTTCTAAGCAAATAGACAATGTAAGAAAACAAGACGTACAATGTCGATCTCTGCTACAAAGACAACCCATCCAACCCACTCTCCTGCTTTATTTCCACGCCGGATCGTCACATAATTTGTTATGTACGATTAGGCAATAACATTAGAAATGTCTTGGTAATGAAAGCTTCAGAGCCTAGTGAATTAACACAATAGCTGCGTTTATATCAAAAACCAACTGGAATTACTTTCTGCTATCAAGACCTCACCTCCCCCCCCCCCCCCCCCCCGTTTTCTTCCTCCATTCCTCGAAGTGTCCGTCGTCAGCGGCGAGGTGTGAAAAGCCCGCCATGCTACATTGCATGTATATATATACATGTAGGCTGTGGGCGGAATCTTACTATGGACTTGTTTCGTTATTTATCTACTCTTTAATTTTTATTATTATTTCTTTTTCGGGGGGGGGGGGGGGGTAATATACCGATTGGTTTATTCTCTCTGGACTTATTTATTTGAGGAAGTGATTTTTATTTTTAAAATATGATTAGATTTTACATGTAAATTTCAATGGTTGTGGTTTTCGACAGTTTTTCTCTGTTTGGGCACCTGGCAGCCCTATGTTACATTCGACCAATTGCCTGTTGCAGTTTATTCTTGTCAGACCATTCCCCATTGGGATGCCTCATAACTCTTTCTACAAAATTTCCGATTCCCACTGCAAGAGTGTTGTATAATTATATACTGCGTGCAGGATGGTCCGGCTTTTATAAAGTGCCACAACACCTGAATGCCCTTGCCGTACCCACCTATAGCGCCCCCCCCCCCCCCCCCCCCCCCCCCCCAGTCTGGCCGTCATGAGATTAGTATTAGGGAGGGACGAGCGAGCGGATCTGATTTTCAACACATATGAGGGCCCCATGGATTGAACTCTGATAATCAATTAATCCCATAAACTGAAGAGAAGGGAGGGGGTTGTAGCTAAGATTGCCGAGTACTGAGACGAAATTGCGTAATCTTACATAATACAGTAGCAGGGCCTCGCCGCTTGACACAATTTACGACCCGTCCGGGTATTCAGAGAGGAAGGCAGGCTACATTGTATTTATTTGCTTTACTGTTGTTCATTTTTCACTGATAATCATAATCATCGTCAGAAACAATAATTAGTTTACCATATTGAACAAATGAAGATATCCAGAGAGACAAGCAAACAGTTACAATTATTTATATATACCGAACTATTTTCTGCTGCAATGACCCCCCCCCCCTTTTTTTTTCTCCTTTCCGCGAATGGAATGGTCGTCACATCTGCTTGTTTTGTTAATTCATAACAATTAAAAAAAAATTATTTCAGTTATCAGTTTTAGCCTGATACATGTAAGCATCAAAACATTGATATCGTAGACCTCCCCTCTACTGGAATGGACTCTTTCGCATATACACTCCTATCCCGCTAAGACTGTGTTATGTAAGATTACGCAATGGTCAGAGAGAAGCTACGTACATTACTAGTATATAGTTTGGTGTCATAATTATGTACTATGGGCAATTTTGATCAATTACCATATTCATTAGGACTACTAATGAATAAATTGCCGAAATTACATACGACATTGGCTTTATTCTTTGATTAATATTTTTGGGTTCTTTTTCTTTCTTTCTTTCTTTAGACCCTCTCTCTCTCTCTCTCTCTCCTGGAATGATCGTCAATTTCAACACGTTTCGAATACCAGCTGCGATGCGTGAAAACTGTGTAAGATTACGCAATTTGGTCACAAGTTTGTTTTCGTTCCTTTTTTGTTTTTGCTACATGTATGTTTGTTTTTAACTTTTTTATCAATTTAATTATTGTTAAACTATTAATTGTGAACAAAATAATGATACCCAGAATAACAACTAAACATAATTACAAAATCAGATTTATTACATCAAGGATTTTATACGATTTATAAATAAGTCCTTCGATCTTTACATCTTGATCGAGTTATTTTCTTGACATGCCCGACTCTAAAATGTTTGATTCTGCAGTCCAGACTCGAATTAAAGAAATTGTCGTCACTATTCGAGAAGGCTTCATTTTGCAGTTAAGGTATTTTTGTTCTTCTGCCTTTTTTTTTTTTTTTTTTTTTTTTTTTTGTTTGTTTTTTATTTGTCTTGTTTGTTTGTTTGTTTTAATTAATATGACTTTACAATAACGAGCAGCAATAAAAGATAGCTACAAATAGTATTGATATATAAATCTTGTTAATCTTCTTTTGGCCCGGGGGGGGGGGGGTGGTTGGGGGATTGGTTAGGTTATTTTGCCGGTTTATTGTATCAATTATTATTATTATTATTATTTTTTTGCTGATTGGTTTTTTTCCAAGGGGAAGGTACGTGTTGGTTGATTTTTTTAAAGTTTTATTTTTACTCAATTATAAGCGTACGTGACAACATATAACCACAACACAGTTTATATTATTTACATTCATCAAGTTATTTTAAATTATTTTGCTGCTAATTATTTTGCTGCTAATGTATCACCCCTATCCCTTTCCATTTTCCTCTCTTCAAATGGTATGGTCGTCACTTTCATGAAGCACCGGCCCTCTCCTCCTTATGTAAGATTATGTAATAGCCATAGCTTAGCATATTGTCATTCCATGCATGGTTGAATTCACAAACCGAAGGTACAAAATGTACGCTCCTGTGTACTTGTCAAAACAATAGTCTGATATACTTTACAATAGAAATTGCTTTGTTCGATTTTTGGGTTCACGATCTATCAGGTCATCTGCGAATGGTATCACGCAACTGATATGGTTATATCATAAGCAGAGGGTCTCGACTCGAGGCGCGAAAGTGCGGGAGATGTTGATCCCACGCATAAAGGGGTTCCATGAGCCTCCCCTGTAAAAAGATTGCAGAGGTGCAATCGGAGCAGGGGCGGATCTAGACCGAGAACAGGCCATAATTTTATTCTTGAGTTGGTATTTTGGTAGTTACTAGTAAATACAAACATAAGAATAAAAGTTTGGCCTGTTCTCGATCTAGGGCGGATCCAGAGGTTGAAAAAAAGGGGGGGGGGGGAGGGGCCGACCCAGAACCCCAATTGCCGGGGGGGGGGAGTACATACAAATTTTTATGGGGTTGTATCGACCCAAAGGGTCGATTCAAGGCACGATCGAAGTACCGAGCTTGGGAGGGTACGAGACAATGAGATTTCATAACTTCTGACTATCCTTTAAAATTTCTTGTTGTTTGAAATTCTCATCAAGACACTACCGAGAGTAGCAATCGAGGGATATAACTATATCAAATTGAGGAAATATCATTATGTCTATGTGGGAACACACTATATATATAATGTTTGAGGTACATTTTCCAACAATAAAATTTACTGCGCAGTATCCACAAAAAAATAAAAAAAATCACTGCGCACATGATTAATTATATATAAATATAGTGCAGTAGTCATTAAGCAAAATAAAATATTTTCAATATATTTCGAATTTGTCATAGGACAATATGATAATAAAACTGAGCCTGATAAAAAAAACCCGCACACTGCCCGGGGGGGGGGGGGGGGGGTATGACCGTCCGCTTAGATCCGCACCATTGATAAGATACAATAAGCAATGCATAAACCAAGAAGTTGTATACATTGACACGCCTTGTGAAAAGGGCGAAGTATTAGAACTAGTATGTACGAGGGCTGATTGATACGTTTTGAGTCTCGGTTTTCTGGGATGCAGAATTTGAATTTGATTGAATATCCACCTTATTCACCTGATCTTGCTCCATCAGACATTCATGTATTCCAAAAACTGAAAGCAGCTATTTCTGGCAACCACTTTCAGTCCGATGATGACTTCATACTTGTGGTGAATGACTTTCTGACCAGTCAAGATAAAGCTTCTTTAAGGGTCCTTAAACATCGATGGCAAAAGAGTATAGATACTGTTGGGGAAAAATTACGCAGAAAAAGAATGAAAAATGTCTGATAAAATTCATATTCTTCAGTGAGAGGCTTACAATTTAACTTATCAATCAGCCCTCGTAGCTCTACTGATTGAAGACCGAGCTTATGACCCTTCGTCCATCAGTCCAGGGATTTTTCCACTTGTTTTGGGGACGAATTTCGGCCCCTTCTCAATGCCAAATTTCCTCTATTTTTCCCCCAAAATCACCCTGAAATTCCCAAAGAGGCATTATGAAAAAATCACCTGAGAAAATAAGACTCAAAACCTGGAAGTCAGCACAAAATGTCCTATTTCTAAGCGCATTTTTAAATGTTTTTGATTCATCCCTTGTTCAGTTCAAGCAAATCAATAGATTATCAGTGTTAATTAATGATACTTTAGGGTTATAATTTGGTGAGAATTTGTACAAAATTCTCTCAATTTCAGAAAAAATGTCGCAAATTTTCCCAAATTGGACAGGCACAGGCACCTTCCCCAAAATTAAAAAAAAATAAAAAATAAAAACAAAAACAAAAACCCGTTCTCTGACTGTCCATCCGCCCGTTAGTCCTGCGCCTTTTATCTTGCTTTCACAACTGCTCTGAAACCATGAATGACTTTAATTAATTCTTGTGAATCAATACTTTCTGGGTCTTAGAAAAATTGGGAGAGGTCATTTTCTCTTACGAAAGTCTATATATGTATATTATTTTGTGTGTACTATCCGAAACTATATGCATTACAGAAAACTTATTCTTTTTGCATTATGATTGGATTATATGACCTAGTAATGCACCATTTATGATCAAGAAGGGAGCTAGGGCATCTCCAACCAGACCCCGTTGCAGTACCAACAGCAAAACACCAAAACATCCGATGCGAAAATACAAAGACGAGCACAGCAAGAGACAAAAAAAGAGACATTCGACACAAAAACATCAAACACAAAAGACCAATAGATACATAAACCAACGAGACCAATGGGTAACCGGTGCTGACATAGGATGGCAATGGTGTGTTATCCGGAATACGTGTTAATTAAGTTATACAATATAGGTTGAGCATTAAATCTGTGATGACTATGTGGAAGGTTGTTTAGTGTCTAGTACAAAGAGGGGAAAGAGGGGGTCCTTAGGAGTCCTTATCTTGTCCTTAGGCATGTTAAACTAAACAAACAAACAAATAAATAAATAAATAAATAGCCGGAATGAGCGTCTTGAAAAGTATTGGATCGATCATTTCTACGAAATCTTGTTTAAAATGCATCTATTCTGAAACTCAAAAAGGACTTTTAGAAAAGCGATTGTGTTCGCCTGTCGATGCGCAGTAATACTGCATACTATGATCCTAGCAATCTAGTATTTCGCAGGGGAAAAAATCGAATCTATCTCACCTCAGGTCTTCAGATCTCTCCCCCCCCCCCCCCCCCCCCCCCCCCGGCATCGAAAAAAAAAGAAAGAAAGAAAAGAAGAAACAAAGCAAAACAACAATAAAAAAAAAAAAAAACAACAAAAAAAAAAAAAGAAAAAAACTTGTCTTCTTTTACTGAAGATGTATGAATGAAATCTGTGCTCACATCCGCGCGGTAAAATTAGCTGTGACAACGAAATCGAAAGTAGATCTCAAAATGTGACATGTCTATGAAATATTACCTTTTGTCGGTTGCAAACGTTTATTTTAGCACAGGTAATATGTCGTAGTCATTAAGCATCTCAATATGAGAAAGTCAACCTTGTAAGTATAACTCCTAGTCGATGCATGTTACAAATGCAAAACTTCAAAATTTTAGCGAATTTCCTCTGACAATGCACATGCACATCAGGTCCTGGTTTGTAGAAGTATTATGTAATTTGGCACATTATTATATGCCCATTTCACAGTTATTCATAACTTCAAACAAGAAAAATGTATGAATATTCTACAATAAATTTGACCAGGTTTTCTATTTCTAATTTAATAGCGAGCGGAGCTCGCTGCAAAGGCCCGAAGGGCCTTTGCGAGCGAAGCTCGCCCTTATGGTAACGCGTATACACATATTTTATTGAGAAAATATGCTGAATCAAAGAATGAGAATATACTACTATGCTTTCAAAAACTTTCGTCCCCTCGCAGACAGAGTTACTGCGGAGATGCTGGATATTGCCATTTAAATTTTTTTTTCGACTCCAAGCAGACGTATATGTTATACTCAATTTTTGTTTATAAGTTAAATTTATTGAAAATATTTTTCGTAAATCAGGTAACGATAAAGCATCAACAAGGCGACGTAACCACGGGAAATCCGACATTTCCGGTTTTAAACGAGACGTTTCGCTCTGATTGCTTTTCTCGTCTCGGGTGGTTTCGTACTGTCAGAAGTCGGAATATGTTTATTTTTTCTTTT
Source organism: Pinctada imbricata (assembly GCA_033119305.1). NCBI lineage: Eukaryota > Metazoa > Mollusca > Bivalvia > Pterioida > Pteriidae > Pinctada > Pinctada imbricata. The sequence continues at coordinate 2,075 of VSWD01000553.1, read as the reverse complement.
GTTCTTAAGTAAATTATTTTCAGCTAACCTAAACATTATTCTTACAAAACAAAAATGAATTATAAAGAACCATATTTTAAAAGAACCATATTTTAAGCCCCCCTTAAAATGTTCATCAGATCTGCTGGTCTAGATCAATTTTACAAATGCTTCCGTGTTTCCACTCGCCTTATACTACCTTTTTTTTGGCAATCATCAAATAGAAAGTTTTGTAAGATAAGATAATCCATCATAGTCAAAATATAATAGAAAGATCTTTTTTTATTTCATATAATCATATCTATTTTCTCTCCGCTCGCACAAAAAGGCTTTGCCTTGATTCATATTATGAATCAAGGCAAAGCCTTTTTGTACGAGCGGGGAGAAAATAGATATGATTATATAAAATAAAAAAAGATCTTTATTTTTTATTTTGACTATGATGGTTTATCTTGTCTTACAAAACTTTCTGTTTGATGATTGCCAAAAAAGGTAGTATAATGCGAGTGGAAACACGGAAGCATTTGTAAAATTGACCAGCAGATGAACATTTTAAGGGGGTGGGGGTGGGGGGCTTAAAATATGGTTCTTTAAAAATATGGTTCTTTATAATTCTTTTTTATTTTGTAAGAATAATGTTTAGGCTAGCTGGAAATAAATTACTTAAGAACAAAAGAAAAAACAAACATTCCGACTTCTGACAGTACGAAACCACTCGAGACGAGAAAAGCAATCAGAACGAAACGTCTCGTTTAAAACCGGAAATGTCGGATTTCCCGTGGTTACGTCACCTTGTTGATGCTTTATCGTTACCTGATTTACGAAAAATGTTTTCAATAAATTTAACTTACAAACAAAAATTGAGTATAACATATACGTCTACTTGGAGTCGAAAAAAAAAATTTAAATGGCAATATTCAGCATCTCCGCAGTAACTCTGTCTGCGAAGGGACGAAAGTTTTTGAAAGCATAGTAGTACATTCTCATTCTTTGATTCAGCATATTTTCTCAATAAGATATGTGTATACGCGTTACCATAAGGGCGAGCTTTGCTCGCAAAGGCCCTTCGGGCCTTTGCAGCGAGCTCCGCTCGCTATTATTTAAATTTTTTTTCTGAATATATCAGTATAAGAAGAAAACTGCAGGAATTTTTCAGATTTTTCTATGGACAATTCTGACAACATATTTCCAATTAAAGCAAAACACAGTGACTTTCTGCAAGTTAATTTGACATTACTATTAACAAGTTTTTTCTTTAAAGTTGCGTACAATGATATGCACATACAATGCAATATGTGTCTTTGACGAGCACCCACCTACATGTACATTGCACTTTCACATTTGTAAAAGTGTATCCATATTTATATACATGTACATTTTCCGAACTCTTTAGGAAAAGCAAATGTGCATACAGAAGATAACTGCAAATAAAATTCAAAAACATGAATTCTAACATTTGGCAGGTAACATTTGGTTTTCAATAATGGCTAGGCTTATATTTCTATTTATCCTGCAATAAACTTTTAATACACTTTTTAATATGAATCATACATGTATTTTGTTAATACATTATAATTCATTTACTATGAGAATCTTAATTTACAGTATTATTGTTAACATTTTTAATAATTGACAGGAAAAAACGACGGGAAAATTTTTCCTGTCATTTCATAAGACGGGAAAATTTTTCCTGTCGTTTAAAAAGACGGGAAAAATTTTCCCACAGGATTTTTTTTTCCCGTCATGATATATTGACGGGAAATTTTTTCCTGTCAATTTTTATGACGGGAAAATTTTTCCCGTATTTTACTTGAAATGAAAGTCAGGAAAATTTTTCCCACGGGAATCCAATTTTTCCCACGGGATTTTGACAGGAAAATGACGGGAAAATTTTTCCCACGGGAATTCCCGTGGGAAATTTTTTTTTAATTACCTCTGATGGCCTTACCTGGAGGCACAGGTGAAAATTTTTTTGTGGAATAAGTTTCTCTTGGTAAGTACTACCACCCCTGATAATCAAAACCTACCTATCTACAGTGCTTCTGGGGGCTGAACTCCGGACAAATGTCCAGTCCGGAGTTATTTGTCTAACTGTT
>VSWD01000547.1:0-11401 GCA_033119305.1 Pinctada imbricata | reverse complement strand
GTAAACTTCCTATAATATCAATATAACGAATGTTCAGGGGCTAAGTTCGACCCCTCAGACCCTTTCAAAAGTTGATGAAACTTGGTATGTATGTTGATTAGGATGTCCTCATGAAATGACGTAAGTTTTATTAACGCATCTCTACTATTACATAACGAATTTGACGTTAAAAGTTTCTACGTAAACTTCCTATAATATCAATATAACGAATGTTCAGGGGCTAAGTTCGACCCCTCAGACCCTTTCAAAGTTGATGAACTTGGTATGTATGTTGATTAGGATGTCCTCATGAAATGACGTAAGTTTTATTAACGCATCTCTACTATTACATAACGAATTTGACGTTAAAAGTTTCTACGTAAACTTCCTATAATATCAATATAACGAATGTTCAGGGGCTAAGTTCGACCCCTCAGACCCTTTCAAAGTTGATGAAACTTGGTATGTATGTTGATTAGGATGTCCTCATGAAATGACGTAAGTTTTATTAACGCATCTCTACTATTACATAACGAATTTGACGTTAAAAGTTTCTACGTAAACTTCCTATAATATCAATATAACGAATGTTCAGGGGCTAAGTTCGACCCCTCAGACCCTTTCAAAGTTGATGAAACTTGGTATGTATGTTGATTAGGATGTCCTCATGAAATGACGTAAGTTTTATTAACGCATCTCTACTATTACATAACGAATTTGACGTTAAAAGTTTCTACGTAAACTTCCTATAATATCAATATAACGAATGTTCAGGGGCTAAGTTCGACCCCTCAGACCCTTTCAAAGTTGATGAAACTTGGTATGTATGTTGATTAGGATGTCCTCATGAAATGACGTAAGTTTTATTAACGCATCTCTACTATTACATAACGAATTTGACGTTAAAAGTTTCTACGTAAACTTCCTATAATATCAATATAACGAATGTTCAGGGGCTAAGTTCGACCCCTCAGACCCTTTCAAAGTTGATGAAACTTGGTATGTATGTTGATTAGGATGTCCTCATGAAATGACGTAAGTTTTATTAACGCATCTCTACTATTACATAACGAATTTGACGTTAAAAGTTTCTACGTAAACTTCCTATAATATCAATATAACGAATGTTCAGGGGCTAAGTTCGACCCCTCAGACCCTTTCAAAGTTGATGAAACTTGGTATGTATGTTGATTAGGATGTCCTCATGAAATGACGTAAGTTTTATTAACGCATCTCTACTATTACATAACGAATTTGACGTTAAAAGTTTCTACGTAAACTTCCTATAATATCAATATAACGAATGTTCAGGGGCTAAGTTCGACCCCTCAGACCCTTTCAAAGTTGATGAAACTTGGTATGTATGTTGATTAGGATGTCCTCATGAAATGACGTAAGTTTTATTAACGCATCTCTACTATTACATAACGAATTTGACGTTAAAAGTTTCTACGTAAACTTCCTATAATATCAATATAACGAATGTTCAGGGGCTAAGTTCGACCCCTCAGACCCTTTCAAAGTTGATGAAACTTGGTATGTATGTTGATTAGGATGTCCTCATGAAATGACGTAAGTTTTATTAACGCATCTCTACTATTACATAACGAATTTGACGTTAAAAGTTTCTACGTAAACTTCCTATAATATCAATATAACGAATGTTCAGGGGCTAAGTTCGACCCCTCAGACCCTTTCAAAGTTGATGAAACTTGGTATGTATGTTGATTAGGATGTCCTCATGAAATGACGTAAGTTTTATTAACGCATCTCTACTATTACATAACGAATTTGACGTTAAAAGTTTCTACGTAAACTTCCTATAATATCAATATAACGAATGTTCAGGGGCTAAGTTCGACCCCTCAGACCCTTTCAAAGTTGATGAAACTTGGTATGTATGTTGATTAGGATGTCCTCATGAAATGACGTAAGTTTTATTAACGCATCTCTACTATTACATAACGAATTTGACGTTAAAAGTTTCTACGTAAACTTCCTATAATATCAATATAACGAATGTTCAGGGGCTAAGTTCGACCCCTCAGACCCTTTCAAAGTTGATGAAACTTGGTATGTATGTTGATTAGGATGTCCTCATGAAATGACGTAAGTTTTATTAACGCATCTCTACTATTACATAACGAATTTGACGTTAAAAGTTTCTACGTAAACTTCCTATAATATCAATATAACGAATGTTCAGGGGCTAAGTTCGACCCCTCAGACCCTTTCAAAGTTGATGAAACTTGGTATGTATGTTGATTAGGATGTCCTCATGAAATGACGTAAGTTTTATTAACGCATCTCTACTATTACATAACGAATTTGACGTTAAAAGTTTCTACGTAAACTTCCTATAATATCAATATAACGAATGTTCAGGGGCTAAGTTCGACCCCTCAGACCCTTTCAAAGTTGATGAAACTTGGTATGTATGTTGATTAGGATGTCCTCATGAAATGACGTAAGTTTTATTAACGCATCTCTACTATACATAACGAATTTGACGTTAAAAGTTTCTACGTAACTTCCTATAATATCAATATAACGAATGTTCAGGGGCTAAGTTCGACCCCTCAGACCCTTTCAAAGTTGATGAAACTTGGTATGTATGTTGATTAGGATGTCCTCATGAAATGACGTAAGTTTTATTAACGCATCTCTACTATTACATAACGAATTTGACGTTAAAAGTTTCTACGTAAACATATCTAACAGATGTAGATATAAGACTTTTGTTGGTCTTCTTCTTCTTCCTCTTTGAGGATGATTTATTGTTTGGTTGCTGTTAGGGACTGTCGTGGGTGGCTTCTTATACTTTGATTTCCTCTTTCTTATTTATACATGGTTTTTTATAGGAAGTTGTTATGTGTCCTCCTATCTTTTATGGACGCCCGTATAATATTTCTGACGATAATGTTCATGTTGGGGCTATTGTAACATTCTACGGATGATGATGTCACTCAAAAATCCGTCACCCCGCGTCTCAAAATGTTTTGAAGTTTTTCGTCTGCAGACGTATGATTTTTGATAGCTCGAAATTTCTCTTTACATAGTTCTGGAAAGGTTTCGTCAAAGGTAAACTCCCGTTGGTCATTTTACGGGCACACAAACTGAGCCATTCCAACAAGGCTTGACGTCCCAAATTCACCAAGTCTTGACATTTGTTTTCATCTTTTTTACGTAGTTTTCTTAAACTTTTCACCGGTTCACTAAAAGTTTTAGATAATGCCATTTTCTTTGATGCGATCGCAGACTTTGCCAGTTTGATACTGACGTCAGAATAGGCTCAACACTCATTTCTATGTTTTAGGACTGTACACCACGATCCATCCTTGCAGGGGATGGTGAAATACGTCCGTTCTAATTCTGAATGTATTGGGAGTTGTGGGTGTCATGCGATATTATCATTATGTCACCAGACGGACACTAGGCTTGGTACTTGACCAATCTACAGTCTTGTGCCAGCGCATTCTTATAACTTGCACTCTGTCTGACTGTGGCGACAGGACTCCATCATGGGCCCTGTCCAAACCTCTTTAGAGAAGACAGGGTCCCGACCAAATGTCCTCTCTGAATGTCAGTCGGACTCCTCGGGTGATAAGATACATGAGCTCGCGGCGGCAGAGCACGGATTGTATTTCGTACGCCCTCTTTTGATATCCATTTACATATTCATCTGTGTTGCTTGGGCCCCTGCGTTTTGCGGTCTTGTTTTTGTGTGGTCATCTGACAGTGAGGTGGTTGTTTTACACCACAATTGTACGTTCTTCGAAACCTCTGGGTAATCGGAATAGTGGAAGGGTTGTGCACAGGCAATCCAGGATAACCACACCATTTGCTACTTGCGTGACAAATGGCCGTCCTAAGTCGGCACCGGTTGCCCATTGGTCTCGTTGGTTTATGTGTAGTCCTTTGTGTTTTTGATGTCTCTGTGTTGTGCGTTGACGTTACTTGTCATAAACCAACGAGAACAATGGGCAACTGGTGAGGACTTAGGACGGCCATCTGCCACGTAAATAGCAGACGGTGCGGTTATCCTGGATTATGTGCGCACAACCCTCCCACTACGAAATGGATTTAAAACACTTCAAACATCGGGTCGCGGGGACTTGTATTACCAACTCCACACTGCAACACGAAATAAGCCAAGTACCAGTATGTGTATCGGGAGTAGTGGGTGCCATGTCTACATCCAATGAGTTAAAGAAGATCCTGACGATAATCTCAACAGCACTCACAATAGAGTACAAAATTAAGCATCGAAGGACCCCTAGCAAGCTAGAGGTGGGACCAGGTGCCCGGGAGGAGTAAGCATCCCCTGTTGGCTAGCCGCACCCGCCGTCGATGTTTAAGCACGAAAATGAAAACAATATATGAACTTCATGCACTGTCTGACGTTATGTCTATATAGAAAGTGCTATGGCGACAATGTCAGGGAAATATATTCAAAACACTTACTGTCAAACCCCTCGCGGGGAACTTTTTTACGAGCTCCACACGGCAAAGGGCATAAGTGTGACACAAATGAGTTAAAGAAGATCCTGACGATAATCTCAACAGCACTCACAATAGAGTACAAAATTAAGCATCGAAGGACCCCTAGCAAGCTAGAGGTGGGACCAGTGTGGTTTACAGTTGGCATCAACGTACGCATAATTTAAACAGGGAAGTTTTAATTGGCTCGACATCACTTGTGATTTATCTCTGGGATCTTTAAACAAGACCATGTTATTAGTATTGAGACTGATGGTGCAGTGATGCGAACTGCATTCAAAGACATTTTTGTAATATATACGACACTAGTTTTACGAAGACGAGCCTTGTGCATGAACTAATCTACTATGTATTCGCTGCTATGAACCCCCTCCCCCATTCATGTCGTCAAAGACTAACAAGTGTCTGGTGTTCACATCTGACACCAAGATTCCGTCTTCTGGTGAAATGTTCTTGAAAAATCTGACTAAACCTTGCTTAATTTCGTAGGATTTTTCCATTCACGATAACACAAGAATACTTTTTGATGAGGAGGACGAACAAATGACCTTGTCTTTGTATTGAACCAATTGTTTGACGAATTCGGTTTCATCGGAAGGAGGTGGTCCGGCTACCTCCATGGCTAACTCGTGTCTGAAGACAAATGCACTCAAATCTGCAAGCGAGAACTCATATTGAAAGAATAAAAAGAGAATGTAAAGATCATTTAATTTATACACAACAAAATTAATTAACTTTCTTTTCAAACGTGAGTACAACAGCATTAATTTAAGCAAGAAGCAATTGTATAAATCATAAGTATGTCATCATCAAACACTTATGGATCAGTGAACATGAGACGTAAAACACATATAGCCATGCATTATCTAAAGGATCATCTATGCTGCCTTCAAACATGACGTTGAAAGCTCCATAAAATATCCAAAAACACTCTCTGTTGTTACATCACGGACACTTGTGTTTTAGTCATGACATCCATACGTTCATACCTATGATGCAGGTCATGATTTGACAAGTATTCGATCAGCAAGTAGGAGAGGAATGCAGCGTAATGGCTACCGTCGGCGTCTTTTTTGGTGATCAGGATACACAGTGATTCATCTATAAACGATCTCAAGATAAAGTGATCGTCCTAAATAACAATCTATGTAAGGACATTTTATTGTACAAAAAATCCAATCAAAGTCAGCAAAGTAAAAAACATCAGGCTGTTCAATTATCTTTGCTTGTTACTACAACATATGGCTAGTCTCATATAGTAAACTTGGAGATAATCGTCTCTAAAATTCCTTCTTCTCTGGAACCAATAGTATATGTACAGTATCGCAGCCAAACACATTTTGAATCGGTTGTGAAAAGAATCAAGTCGTCATATATGTACACATGCCATTTACCTTTGCTATTTGTAATGTTAAGTACATGTACTAGTACGATGCGATAGTCCTTGGTCATGTCCTTGGAGAACCACTCGTTACCTTTCCAGGAAACAATCTTGGAAGAAGAAGAGACCGTGACCTTGTCATCGTCTGCTTGACTCAGCACTATGTTTGTTATCGTTTCATATTTGATAATCTGACTGGTCTCGTAATCCATCATGCCCTTGTCGTTGCGCACGGCACTGCCTTCGTACAGTTGGTCCGCGTATTTCTCGGGTCCGCCCGACACGAAGGTAGTGATCTTTTCCCCGTCTAATTCGTCTGTCCAACATCCCAACTGTAAAAGATGGAAGACTTTACTTGTGTTTACCGTGCACATAGATGATGCTGTCGGTATAAAAGTACAGAACTCTGTCATCCAATCAACGCAAGGCATCGTATAATATAAAATGTGCCAAAGTTGTAGTGTAGCATGCGTTAACTACGTTCCCGAAATGACAAAGTGGTACAAAGTCGTCGGTTTCGGTTGGCCAAGATGAGATCTAGTTCGCCGTTCTCCTGCTTTTTGGTGAGTTTCATGTGCATCATTTCCTTGGTGTCGTCCTGCATTAATTCGAATAATTCACCAAAATCCGACAAGTACCTGTAATTCAATGTACAAATTTTATTAATGAAATACTATTTTGATAAAAATGATACAAAATCTTCTTTTATAAAAAAGTAATGACTTATCATGGGTCAGTTGTTGCCAAATTTCCCCCACAGACAGTTTAAGAACATCTAGGCGATGGTGCCAGAAACGTGTGTTTCTGGACATCTCCGAGTCTGATCCTCCTGCAAACTTCTTGGATGAATCTAGCCTTCTGTTTCAAACTGTCACATCTGGGAAGTAATCCTGCCCCCCCCCCCTGCTTGATTTTCAGTAATATGTCAAAGTAACCCTTTAAGAGTGTCCTTGACGTGTAGGGTAAAATTCATACTTCGTGGATACAGTCCATTACATGTCAAATTTCCATGGTCATCGAAATTCTTCGATCATATAAAAGAAAGGAGGGGATCTCCAACAACACTAGATTACAGCACACAGCAAAACATGTAAGTTCCAGTCATACATCGGTAGTTTGGACCTATTTCTTCTTTCATCTGCACACAGGTTTGACAGAGGGGGGAACAGTACTTTACTTCCGTTACGATAAGGCAATATCGGGTGGTACAACTTCATGGCGGAATGTTGCGGCACTTGACTTTTCCCTGATTTCGTCAGAGTTATCGGTGACCAGATCCGGATGTCCAATAGGAAATGTGCCGTGCTTCAGAACAGAAGGGTAGGGGGACAGGTATCGATATAGCGCATGTTTCCTTCGACGCAATAGAGCCGAGTAGCATTGGTTCTGCAGCCAAAGAATGCATCTCTGGGCTGCAAAGGGTCCTCGATTTCCTCAGTCATTTTCTTGGCGAAATTCCGGATCGTCCTTACACCGTCAATCGTAATCATGCTCCCATGTATGTTCCACACAGAAACTCAACTCTTACAAGAAAGTCTGACGGTCCTGTGTGTCTTAATATAATTCCTGGAAGGTAAAGCCGTTTCGCACCGTTCCTCAAATTTCTTCTTGGGGTGTCACTCGGAAAACTCGTATCAAAAACAGTCATTAAACTAAAATACTGTCCGCATGCTCATGTTGTAGCCATCGATGGCAGGTGAGAATCTTAATCTCTTCTCTGTTCCTGGCATGTCGGAAGTCCTGGATAGTCTCGTGCTCAATTCATTTCAGCAATCTTAAAACTTTGATGGAGTACTTCCTCCCTGGTGAGTAATCTTTCGGGAGCAAGATGGCAAAAGTTTCCCTGAGTATGAAGTTGCGGCGGAAAGCTAGATTGGCCTCACTGGCAAAGGTAATACACTCTGCAAATGGATCAACTTTCAATAGAGACAGGAGGGTGTCTCTGAATTTACCACTGTCCACGCCACACCTGCAGATCTCATCAATCTCTTCAGTGAAACTGAAATTCACTTTCGTCTGCACTTTGTCTTGGCTTGTGGACCAGGAGTCCCCGAGGGCACATGTAGCCAAGTTCGATCAACTTCGGTTGATCGTTTCTTCAACGCATTCGAAAATTTCTGTTATGAAAATTTTTCAAAATTTCTGAAACGTGGGTCCTGCAACATCATATTCCACCCATCATGCTACGTCTTTCGGTACATTTTGGGCATAATAACTTCCATACTCTTTGGCCGAATAAAATTGTTTAGATTGAGGATCACTGACGAGGGTTAAGTGCCCGAGGCGTGCATGTCTGGTCCATGCTGAAAATTCATCTGATCTTAAATGATGCTATTGAATTTGAAGACGTTTAACATTTGAACAACTTCGTGAGTGTCACTGCTGGTGGACCAGGTGTCCCCGAGGGCACATATAGCCAAGTTCGATCAACTTCGGTTGATCGTTTTTCAACACATTCGAAAATTTCTGTTATGAAAATTTCTCGAAATTTCTTAAACGTGGGTCCTGCAGCATCATATCCCACCCATCCTGCTACGACTTTCGGTACATTTTTGGACATCATAACATATCGGGAGTTCGCTTCTTTTCATGTGGTGGAGGTTTTTGTTTGTTTGCTTTGGTTCCTGTTTTGTCCTGAGTTTGTATGCCTTCGGTTTCTGATTTTCTGAATTTTCGATTTTGTGCTGTATACAGGGATATGGTCATTATCCATATTTGTCACTTTCATACTCTTTGGCCGTACAATATTTCCAAAGTCGTAAATTTCCGGACTGGTACACTTTGTTGACATTGATGTCGAAGTATTTACGGACGTCCTTAGCGTCAAAGTCCCTCTGTTTGCTAGTTTCTTCTTCTATCCCCCACGGTGTAGATTCAGCATATTCCCCAGTCTTTTCTCTTTCAGTTTTCTCGTCAGCAGCTTTCTCTTTCTCTTGTCAAGGTACAAAATGATGTTCGGTCTGTGAAAAATTATATACACATATGGAAATCTAGAACATTCGATTAAGTTACTGATCACGTGATTTAATTTCATTTGACCTTGAATTTGACTAACAATGACGTTGATACTTAGAATCCACGACCTTGACTTTCAATAACCTTGAACGGGAAAATAGTACACGTGTCAATTACATGTATTACCCAACATTTTTGGCAGGAAGCCACATGCAGGAAATGATTGTACTTACATTTTTATGATGCAACATCAATGATGGGGTAGTTTTGGCAGGATTCCAGGATAACAGATGATCGGCATTATTGCACTAACCGACTTTTCAAATCGCGCCAACGACTATGTTGTAGTTTTGATAGGCAGTCGAGTAATTGACATTATTGTACTGACCGATTTTTCTATAGTGCGCCATTCATTACTTTATAGTTTGACAGACAGTCAGGTGACCGACTTTAATGACGTCATAAATAAACTTTACAGAAGCACCAATCAGTTATTCAGTCTCATAGTCGAGAAGGCAAGGCAAAATCATTAGATTTTCCACAGGAACGGTTGCGAACCTCGGAATGAACAAAATTCCGAAGTAAGACAAGGTGCCCGGGGAAAGTCAGCGTCTCCTGACTGCATGCAACACCCGTCGCAACAGCTCTATCGAAACCTGTCAAATTCTGTGATTGTCTCGATGTACATTTTGATGTACATTTCAGGTAAGTATGTCTTGTTTGGTGATGATGACAGCCATTAGCTGATTGCTAGCGCGTACAGTTGACGCGAAAGATTGATTCGAAGTTAAAGTAGCACTTGCAGCTAGCACGAAAAGTCGTTTCAAAGTCAAAGTAGCACATGCAGAAAAATGACGTCATAGATTATGTTGATGACACAGTTCCTACTGGTAAGTTGCCAGAGCGTGCAGTTTACACGAATGGTCGTTTCAAAGTCAAAGTGGCACATGCGGTTTAAACAAAAGGTCGCGTCAAACCCAAAGTAGCACGTGTAGCTGACATGGAAAATCGTTCCAGTGCTCTCAAATGCTAAACGTCTTCAAATTCAATAGCATCATCTTCAAAGTCATAGAAAGGCATATGCAAATGAAGGACGCATGAAAAACCATGGACAATGATTTGAGTATATAATTCACACACTTTCAAAGCCAGTCATTCAGGCAATGAGCTTCATAGCAGACACAACTAAGATGACTGTTCAACAAGTTGCTGATATTGATTTGACAAACTTTTAATTCCAATGGTCAAAGGGCAATGTATAGCAGGCTGCAGACAACAAAATGGACGACAGAGGCAATTGTCAGTGCATCACTACCATGATGGAAGATGTAAAGACATCCATTTCTAAGATGCAATCCGATCAATACACTAATGACACAGGATATCGATGCCAACGATCAACATGAATATCCGACCCTACTTTCCTTAAATATACTTTGACTAGAGAGATTGGAAGGGGCGGGTGTCATTGAGGGTTGTTGGCATCGAGCTCCTGTGACTACTGGGCAACGAGAGTAATGTAGACGAAAAAGCACCGCCCAAGAAGAAACCCAAATACGAATGCTACAATTGTACCGAAGATTCGGACCTATACAAGCAGCTGTGAATTAATCAAACGCCTTTTATACCGTGGATATGATCCTACATGTAATGTCACTAAACGGACATTCAGCATGGTACCTGATCAATCTACAGCCTTGTAAGAGCGCATTCTTTAGACTTGTGCACTAACTGTGACGACGGGACTCCATGACGGGCCCTGTCAAAACCCCTTTAGAGAGGACAGCGTCCTAACAATATGTCCACTCTGAATGTCGGTTGGACTCCTCGGGTGATTACATACATAAGCTCGCTACAGTCGGCAGAGCACGGACTGCATTTAGTAGGACCCCCTCCCCCACACACACTTATAATCCATTGAAATGTTCATCTGTCTTCCTAGGGCCCCTGCGTTTTGCTGTACCGTTTGTGTGGTCATCTTGCATTTAGGAAGTTATTTTACACTACAATTGTGCGTGCTTCGATACCCCAGTGTAACAATAAAGTGGGAGGGTTGTGGGCAGATAATCCGGATAGCCTCAACATCTGCTGCTAACCTGCAGATGGCCATCCTAGGTCGCCACCGGTTGCCAATTAGTTTCGTTAGTTTATGTTAAGTTTTTTGTGTTTTAACGAAAATAAAGTGTTTTGATGTCGTATTTGGTGTTCCTTGTCCCTTTCGTCTCCTGTTGTGCATGTCTTATCTGTGTTTTTACTCTGGGTGTTTTGGTGTTTTACTGTGGATGCTGCAATCGAGTGTTGTTGGAGATCCCTTCCTTTCATCTAAAATATTGAATTTGCAATGCAAAATAGTTTCCAGTATTTTTATTTCCTTTATAATTTTATCTTAACGTCCAGGATTATTTTATTGATGTATTTTTTTGTTGTTATGTGCCTAGTTTGAATAAGTAACCAACTTCAAATGAAGTCGAATATTGAAAAAGTAACCAACTTCAGAATCAGGCGAATGTTGAATAAGTAACTAACTCATTTACTTTTTCAATGTTGAAAGTTGCAATGTTGAAAAAGTAACCAACTTCTTTTACC
>VSWD01000541.1:0-11453 GCA_033119305.1 Pinctada imbricata | reverse complement strand
ACTGGAAAATTGCAAAGACTTATCAAGTTCATAAATTTCAAGATTTGCTTACGTTTGACCTCTGCTCGATCAGTCTCTGGTGATCCTTATTCTGTGTTATGAAACCTGTAACTAGAAAAATACTTGAGTTTTTGCGTAAGAACTAACGTGTCCAAGGGCGTAGGAGAAGGTGGGGCAGTGGGGGCACATGCTCCCACTTTTTAAAGTGTGGGGGGACACAACCATGTTTGTCCCCCCCCCCACTTTTCGATCACAAAATTTTATGATGCATTAACATTGTTTAAAATAGCAACATTTTGTACCATAAATCTACAATTTTCAAAATTTTCCTTTGGCTCGCTACCGCTCGCCAGTTCTTTATAGACTTTCTGAATAATTTAGCTATTCTGATCCATCCTATATACATATTATTTTATCAGTGTACATGAAGACATTTAACTCAAATGATATAGAATATTAATGCATGTACTTGTTAATGATAGAGGGTATAGAAAGTATTTTCTGATAAGTCAATATTTTGCTAAAAAAAATTCATGGATCGCTACCGCTCGCCAGACATTTATTCATGTACTTTAAATTTAGAATTGCACCAGAAATGTTAAAAATTGTGCATACAGAACATGACACCCCATATATTTTTTAAAACCTCTTCGTCCCACCCCCCCCCCCTTTTTTTTTTTTTGCTTGTTAGAATTTTTTTTTAGAAATTGTGCCCCTCCACTTTTTTTCAGGCAGAGCTACGCCACTGAAGTGTTGATTGACAGTCAGTCGGAATACACGATTCCAATAGGGCGTCCGCATTATAATTTTTTAACGAAGATTATTAAATCATTAAGTGGGTCCTGTAGCATCATATCCCACCCATCCTGCTACGTCTTTCGGTACGTTTTTTCGACATAGTAACTTTCATACTTTTTTGGCATATTACATAGTTAAGATTTTAGGATCACTGATGAGGGTTAAGTACCCGAGACGTGCATGTCTGATCCACGTTGCCAATTTATCTGTTCTTAAATTATGCTATTCAATTTGAAGACGTTTACATTTATACCACTTGGTGAGTGTCACTGCTGATGGACCAGGAGTCCCCAGGGGCACATGTAGCCAATTTTTTAACGAAGGTTCTAAAATCATTAAGTGGGTCCTGTAGCATCATATCCCACCCATCCTGCTACGTCTTTCGGTACGTTTTTTCGACATAGTAACTTTCATACTTTTTTGGCATATTACATAGTTTAGATTTTAGGATCACTGATGAGGGTTAAGTATCCGAAACGTGCATGTCTGATCCACGTTGCCAATTTATCTGTTCTTAAATTATGCTATTCAATTTGAAGACGTTTACATTTATTCCACTTGGTGAGTGTCACTGCTGATGGACCAGGAGTCCCTAAGGGCACATGTAGCCAAGTTCGATCAATTTCGGTTGATCGTTTCTTCAACGCATTCTAAATTTCTGTTATCAAAATTTCTTGAAATTTCTAAAAAGTGGGTCCTGTAGCATCATATCCCACCCATCCTGCTACGTCTTTCGGGACGTTTTTTCGACATAGTAACTTTCATACTTTTTTGGCATATTACATAGTTTAGATTTAAGGATCACTGATGAGGGTTAAGTACCCGAAACGTGCATGTCTGATCCACGTTGCCAATTTATCTGTTCTTAAATGATGCTATTCAATTTGAAGACGTTTACATTTCACTAAAAACTTAACTGGAAAATTGGAAAGACTTATCAAGTTGATAAATTTCAATCCAAAAAAAAGAGGGTCATATCCCGATACTATTTTGTGGTATTTAGATGCACGCCGATGTGTGAGAAAAATTCCATATGTTGGAAATTAGTAAAGGACAAAATAAAAAAAATTGTTATGATCGCTGATTGCTCATCAAGTAGTAAAATCAAACAAACAACAAAGTAGACGATGAGCCGAGTTTACAAAGAACATATACACGGGCAGGAACACGTTACGTCGCCTTACAGTACCGTTGTCAGAAGTATTTAAAGTTCTGCACTTAAAACCGTCCGTTGACATTATGCAACAGGTGAGGATATGTTGGAAACCATCCGTTGTCATGAAAATTATCGACAAAATTTCAGTAAAATCACAGATAAATCATCAGGTAACCGGTGATTTCTTTTAAAAAGTCAACGGGGGGTAGCCACACGCTTCAGTAATACATTATTACCATGAAATGAATAAAACTCCTTTTATGTTATGAGGAGATCTAATTGGCGATGACCTACTGTCAGCAACGAAAACGGAAATTTGAACAGGAAAACTATCCTGTCTCTTAATTATTTGATTTTATATACCAATTTTATGTAGAAAATTATCGACAACATTATACAAACAATATATGTGAATGACCGTCTTTGACATTGTATTTTTATTGTATACTTTGATTATTTGATAAAGAATGTCCGTTGTTATGACAAGACAAGAATATATGGTCCGTTGTCATGACTCTTAACGGTATTTGGGCATGAATGGGGAATTGAATCTTTATTTCGAATCTAAGGCTGAGCAATTAAATTAGCTTAGCTAATTCTTAAAGTGTTCAGCTCTCTTTTTTTTTGTAAAGCTGTAAAGGAGGATATCATATAATTTTCAGGTTACGTGAACATAGATCGTATAGAATAGATTTAAAATTGAAAATATGATTCATGAATTTGAAGAGATGTAGGAAGAGTTTATGAATTTATACATTGATCAATTAAACAACAATTGTTAAAAGGATTTTGAAGTCATATATAGCATTAAAAACAAAGACATCAAATATCGGTCATTGAAGACATTTTGATAGCCTCAGCCTTTATCACGTAATTGTTCCGAACGTTCTTAACATGAAATCGCTCTTTGATCTAGAATTTTCGCATGCTTTTTTCCAGAAACAATAAGATTCTTACCTACAGATAGATTATTAGGCACCGTTTTATCGAAGGGACAAAATAATATCAAATGCACAAAAATGAATATAGACGTACAATGCAATCAAATATACTTGTAATAAATGGCCATTATAATTTTGCCCATAGTAGCTCCCTATAACTGCTATACACTTACTTCCCCCTCCCCCCGGCGAAAAAAACCTACTTAATTGTAGTCTTTGAAGTCCCCTAAAGCAAATTTCCCTCGCCTAAAGAGGGCGCTATTGAAATTATTTTTGGTGGCTCCGCTGAAAGCATCACTGATGAGAATTTAATATTCGAAACACGTGTCTGGTGCATGTAAATTTGTTTGGAATTTTCTTCAAGAAGGTAGAGAGTTGGAACCCTTCGTCATTATTAGCATGTGTGTCTGTATGTGAGTGAGTGCATCTGTCTGTGTCTTTTGTGTGTGTGTGTGTGTATATACATGCCTGTCTGTCCGTTTGTTTTTGTGTGTGTCTGTGTATACCCTGTGTCTGTCATTCTGTCGTTTTGCGCATGTCTGTGTATGTCTTTCAGGATGTTCATGTTTGTGTTTTGATCTGTGTCTGTCTTTGAGTCTGTCTGTGTGAATCTCTTTTTGTTTCTCCCTGTGTCTGTTTTTTCTGTGAGTGCTTCACTATGTATGTCTATCTGCTTGACTTAATGTGAGGTTTTTGTCAAGAAAGAGATATTGGCCTAGTCTGATTTTTCGTCTGTCTTGCATGCTGTGATAAACTGTGGATTTACTGAAATCAAAGTCAATACATGTTTTTGTTTGTGTGTGTGTGAGTACATCTGTGTATGTCTGTCTACCTGTCTATCCGTCTGCCTATGCATATCTTTCTGTATGAGTGTGTCTGTTGATGAATGTGTTTGTCTGTATATATGTATTTGTCTGAATATATATGAATTTGTCTAAAACCCCATATATGTGTGAGTGTCTAACCCTCCCCCTCCCAGAAACCTCTTACATATTCTACAAAAGAAAAAATAGGAATAGGGTCAAGTGTCCGGGAAGCGTAATTATATCCTGCTCTGTTGAAGTTTTGTGATTTTTTTTTTACATTTATTACAGCACATCCTCTGTTTTCCGCCAGTCTGTAAACTTTTCAAAATGTCGCGTTCGTTCTGCAGAACCGATGATGAAAATCAAATAAAGTCAACTTTTCAAGAGTGATAGAGACTATTAGTGGGTAAAGAGGAAACATGGGTGCAATATATATATATGTAAGACCATTGGAGCATTTTTCATGTATTGCAATATTGGAAGCCAATGGAAGGTAAACAAAATACGGACTTAACAGGGGGAAAATGGTTATATAACATGTCACCAGACGGACACTAAGCTTGGTACTTGACCAATCTACAGTCTTGTACGAGCGCATTCTTAAGACATGCACTCTGACTGACTATGACGACAGGACTCCATGACGGGCCCTGTCCAAACCTCTTTAGAGAAGACAGGGCCCCGACCACCTATCCTCTCTGAATGTCAGTCGGACTCCTCGGGTGATAACATATATGAGCTCGCTACAGCCGGCAAAGCACGGACTTTATCATATACTCTAATTTGCATAACCGTTTCTAAGCTTTCCCATTGGCCAAAACGCGGTCACGTGCAATGCGATTAATCGTCGTATTGAACTGCTTTCGGTCATATTGACGCGTTTCCTGTTTTGTGTATTAGAAGAAAATTGTAGTCTGCAGCAAACTTGAGTGTTGCCGACATAACTGACCGTGATATTTTGCAGCACTTTTAGATGAAAAGAAAATAAATGATGAAGGATCAAACGTTTTACTATCTTACAAAATCTTGAGTACATCTAACTGAGAAAAAAAGTGAAAGTGAGCAGTGTTATAGAAGCAAAACGGAAGTTGTCATTTTCTCTTCAAATTTTCATGTATATGATAAAACAGTTATAGCACAGATGATTCGGTCGATATGATGATTTATGGAGTGATAAAACCAATATCAACCTCGGCCTTCGGCCTCGGTCGATATTGGTTTTATCACTCCATAAATCATCATATCGACCTCATCACTGTGCAATAATTGTATAGTATTACGCACGTCCTTTTTTCATATCGATTTACATATTCATCTGTGTTGCTTGGACCCCTGTGTTTTAGGGTCATGTTTGCGTGTGGTCATCTAACAGTGAGGATGTTGTTTTACACCATAATTGTGCGTTCTTCGAGACCTCTGGGAAATCGGAGTAGTGGGAGGGTTGTGCGCACGTAATCCAGGATAACCACACCGTCTGCTATTTACGTGGCAGATGGCCGTCCTAAGTCGGCACCGGTTGCCCATTGGTTTCGTTGGTTTATGTTTAGTCTTTTATGTTTCATGTTTCTATAGTGTGAGTTGGTGTTCCTTGTCCCTTTTGAGTCTCTTTCTGTGGGTGTCTGTTCTGTGTTTTTTGCATGGGTGTTTTGGGATTTTGCTGTGGGTGCTGCAACCTAGTGTTGTTGGAGATCCCCTCCTTTCTTCTTCTCTATGGGGAAAATCCATGCTAATATGAGGTAAGTCTAATATATAGCGGAATATCTCCAAAGGGAAGAAACCTCTTATTATAGCAAATTTTCCTAGGAGAAAACTACTGCATTACACCGGTTTATAAAACACTTATAAAGTAAGATACTGTATACATTCAAATTTTCGCCTCCATTTATATTTTACCCTTTTCACCCATAGCCCAGAAGATGAATTTAAGACGAATGAAATTTAATGTTAAGGATATCTTAACAAAACGGATGATTCGGCGAATTCAATTCTGGGCAAATCAGTCTCCATTCTAAATTGGTTGAAAATTAAATTGTGCGTATTGATTGATGAATTTTAATGATTAGTACAGGTATCATAGTATCATTCCATCCATTAAAATATAAAAGCAGACAACGGACATCTGACAACGGACAGAAATTTCGCAACATGGATTGACAACGGACTAATTTTAGAAAAGTCCCAAAAAAAGTGGCTCAAAATTGAATTCGTCATCATGACACTACAAGAGGAACATTATATAGACTTGATATTTATTATTAGTATATTTCTGGAATAAGATAACCTTAATATTCGAAGATTTCAAGAAAAAGGAAGAATAACACATGTGCAGGACGTGGTGATCAAAGGACGCCAACTCGATCTCCTCTTTTCAAACTGTATATCAGTACCAGAAAAGCATATAAACCTATAGCTTAGTGTTATGACTACCCCCATTGAATTTTCGAGTGTATTAGTTCTAAAATTTCAACGTTTATTAGAAAATCATACTTTCCACACATGCTCATTGTCACGACAACGGATGGTTTCCTTCATATCCTTACCTGTGGCATAATGTCAACGGACGGTTTTTAGTGCAGAACTTTAAATACTTCTGACAACGGTACTGTAAGGCGACGTAACGTGTTCCTGCCCGTGATATATGAATTATATCTGAAAAAATAAATTTAATTTATTCGGATCTAGTCAACGCTAATGGAAAAAAAATGAGCGTAAACAAAACTGTTACGTAGATATCATGTTGAAAATTAGATGAATAATACCCTATATTATAAAGCAATTAATGTTCTCAAATAATTTTTTTTGCTTCGATATAGTGCCAGTTATATTGTATCAATAGTATGAACACAACAGATATGCTTAAATCCAAAAATAATTTTTCGTCTTATTCCATCTTCCATTTGCACCTTATTCCTGAGAATCAGTGATAAGTCCCCTACCGGCGGCATATATTTATGTCCTGCAACTCTGCCTATGAATTACTTTCCAATCTAAGATCTGATGAGTTTTAATTAAACGTACTGTCCGTGCAGCTCAGTCTGAGGTTTTATCTGCTTTATCGATTCGAAAAAGAGGTCAAGCGTGACGAAATTTGAACTTGCCCTGTAACTATCCAAGACTCAGCTGAGTATCAAAATTTTACCTGAATATCTCTATTTTTTTGCAGAAAAGAAGGTCTGGAAAACTGACAAAAACTGAATTGTGCAAATCAAGGGGCATAAATCCTCCAAAAATAGGTCAAGCGTGACAAAAGTCGAATTTGCCATGTAACTATCCGAGACTAAGCTGAGTATCAAATTTCAACAGAATATCCCTCTTGGTTGCAGGAAAAAGTCCGGAAAACTGACAAAACCTGAATTTTCCACGTCATCAACGGGCATGACTCCTTGAAAAATAAGTCAAGCGTGACGAAAATGGACTCGCTCTGTAACTATCAAATTTCACCTGAATATCTCTATTTGTTGCAGAAAAAAGTCCGGAAAACTGACAAAAAAAACCAGAAGTCTCTGACGAGACTGTAGCTGTCCTGGTTGTTTTGTTTTTTTATTTACTCATTGACATGTGAATAAGATACATACACATAAATATCAATTTCCATTTTTCAAGACCATAGAGAGCAGGCATTCTAACAAATTAAAAGTAGCACAACAAAACAACATATCGAATAGACTGCAACTAGAATATCATTCATATAATACATAATATCCAATAAGATAAAGTATTTAAAAAAAAAAGAATGCCATACCTATTTTCTAAGATCCCAGGGGGGCAGGGACTGCTAGCTCAAATGAACTATCAATGACATAACAAAACTACAGATCCATCTGATTGAATTAAGAATTACAACAACTCTCACTCATTAATAGCTTTGAAGAGTTGAGAGCACAATTATATAGGGAAAATGACCACACCTATTTTCTAAGACCCTGGGGATCAGAGGCTCAAACAAACAAAATATCAGATGCACAACAAGAACACATACCAATCATATTGCATAGGAATGATGCCTCAATCATTATAGTGTCAGAGGAGTTGCGAGCACAACATTACGATTTACAAACAGTTATATACTAGGAGAAAATGACCACATCCATTTCCTAAGACCCTGGGGATCAGGGCTCAAACAAAATATTGGTGCACAACAAGACCACAGACCAGTCATATTGCAAAAAGAATGAAGTTTAAATCATTTATAGTATCAGAGGAATTGCGAGCATAGGATTACATAGACTTCTATAGCAGAAAATGACCACACCCATATTCTAAGACCCTGGGGGTCAGGGGCTCAAACAAATATCAGGTGCACAACTAGAAAACAGACCCATCATATTACAAAAAGAATGAAGTTTCCATCATTTATAGTGTCAGAGGAGTTGCGAGAAAAGGATAAAATAGACTTATATAGGAGAAAATGACCACGCCCATTTTCTAAGACCCTGGGACCCAAGGACCCAAGGAGCTCAAACAAAATATCAGGTGCACAACAAGACTACAAACCCATCATATTGCAAAAAGAGTGAGGTCTCTATCATTTATAGTGTCAGAGGAGTTGCGAGCACAAGGTTACATAGAGTTATATAAGAGAAAATGACCACACCCATTTTCTAAGACCCTGGGGGTCAGGAGCTCAAACAAAACATCAGGTGCACAACTAGACCACAGACCCATCATATTGCAAAAAGAATGAAGTCTCTATTATATATAGTGTCAGAGGAATTGTGAGCAAAGGATTACATAGACTTATATAGGAGAAAATGACCACACCCATTTTCTAAGACCCTGGGGGTCAGGGGCTCAAACAAAATATCAGGTGCACAACTAAACTACAGACCCATCATATTGCAAAAAGAGTGAGGTCTCTATCATTTATAGTGTCAGAGGAGTTGCGAGCACAAGATTACATAGAGTTACATAAGAGAAAAATGACCACACCCAGTTTCTAAGACCCTGGGGGTCAGGGGCTCAAACAAAATATCACATGCACAACTAAACTACAGACCCATCATATTGCAAAAAGAATCATGTCTCTAGCATTTATAGTGTCAGAGGAGTTGCGAGCACAAGATTACATAGAGTTATATAAGAGAAAAATGACCACACCCAGTTTCTAAGACCCTGGGGGTCAGGGGCTCAAACAAAATATCACATGCACAACTAAACTACAGACCCATCATATTGCAAAAAGAATCATGTCTCTAGCATTTATAGTGTCAGAGGAGTTGCGAGCACAAGATTACATAGAGTTATATAGGAAAAAATGACCACACCCATTTTCTAAGATCCAGGGGGTCAGGGGCTCAAACAAAATATCAGGTGCACAACTGGACCACAGACCCATCATATTGCAAAAAGAATCATGTCTCTAGCATTTATAGTGTCAGAGGAGTTGCGAGCACAAGATAACATAGGAGAAAATGACCACACCTATTTTCTAAGACCGCGGGGGCCAGGGGCTCAAACAAAATATCAGGTGCACAACTGGACCACAGACCCATCATATTGCAAAAAGAATCATGTCTCTAGCATTTATAGTGTCAGAGGAGTTGCGAGCACAAGATTACATAGAGTTATATAGGAGAAAATGACCACACCCATTTTCTAAGACCCAGGGGGTCAGGGGCTCAAACAAAATATCGGGTGCACAACTAGACCACAGACCCATCATATTGCAAAAAGAATCATGTCTCTTGCATTTATAGCGTCAGAGGAGTTGAGAGCACAAGATTTCATGGATTTTCATGACCACACCCATTTTCTAAGACCCTTGGGGTCAGAGGCTGAAACCAAATGTCAGGTGCACAACTAGACCACATACCAAGTAAGACGCAAAAAGAATTAGCTTTCTATCTCCTATGGTTTCAGAGGAGTTGCGAGCACAAGAATTGTTTACGGACGGACGCCGGACGACGGGGTATCGCATAAGCTCGAATGGTCAGAGACCAGTAGAGCTAATGAATTTTCCAAGTCATCATGGGGCATAACTCTTCGAAAAATAGGTCAAGCCTGACGAAAGTCGAAGTTGCTCTGTAACTATCCAAGACCAAGCTGTGTATCAAATTTCACCTTAATGTCTCTATTTGTTGCAGAAAAACGTTCGGAAAACTGACAAAAACTGAATTTTCCAAGTCATCAAGGGGCACAACTCCTCGAAAAATAGGTCAAGCGTGACGAAAGTCGAACTTGCTCTGTAACTATCCAAGACCAAGCTGTGTATCAAATTTCATCGGAATATTTCCATCCGTTGCAGAAAAAAAGTCCGGAAAACTGAAATTCGGACAGACGGACAGACAGACCGAGAGACAGACAGACCGAGAGGAAACTAAGAGACCCTTCGGCGTTGCCGGTAGGGGACTAAAAAAATTCTCATCCGATTAGGAATAGTGACATAACGCAGTGGTAAGGGGTATTTGAGTTTTTAGAGAGAGTCTTTTATGGAGTCTCTTCCTTAGAATTTATTGTAGGTCGTTGTGCAACCTTAATTGCCTCATTTCTGGTAAGTTTGATTTGCAAAAGTATTCCTCTTGTGCCGGGGCTTTCCAATCAAGATAAAGATTAAAATCTGAAGAGGACACCTGATTTTCTTCTCGTCATACCTATATACTGTACTTCCTGATTTATGTGTAATATTTCTTATCTTTGATAATACAAGACTGCGTGACAAAGGTCTATACTTACTGACGAGGGTTGAACTACGGACAGTCTTAGGTCAGTATGCCTTGATGTTTTACACCTTTTATGATAAAATAGAGGTTTATAGGTCACTTATATTTGTTTGTCTCGACTTATTGGTTAATCGATCATCTTATTTTGGTTGCTGAGCATCTGTCTGTCTGATCGTCTGTGTTTGCATTTGTTGAATTACGGACAGTTTTAAGGTCGATCAGTATATGTTTATGGGCCAATTTTGACTTTCCTGTCTTGTTCTATCTCATAATAGAGGGGTTGACAGGGTGAAAAGGAGGGGGAGGAGGGGCGGGAAGGGTGAAAGAGAAGGGGGAGGAAGGGGCGGGAGGGTAGAGGGATACCCCCTCCCCCCAAAATAGGTGCATATCCCTTCCTTTTACCATTTGATCATCTGTCTGTCTGTTCGTCCGTGTATGAATTTGTCTATGCCTGAAGGCATATCGCGTCTTAGGCCTATTGAATGACTTCTAGTTGAAACCGTGTTTTGGTTGCTTAAGTGAGTTGTACAGACACGAAAACATGTCGTCGTCTCTATATACGTTCAAAGTCGGTTCCATTTACGTGTCCGCCGACTTGCTGTCGCTAAGGTACAAGTTGTACTTGTATTTTGACCTCGATGCTTAATTTTGTGCTCTATTGCGAGTGCTAATGAGATTATCGTCAGGATCTTCTTTAACTCATTTGTATTTTGACCTTATAGCTAACTCTCAACAACAGGAATAAAATGATAAAAAAAAAACAAACATCAATGCATCAGCTGTTGCAAAGAACATTCGAAAGTCGCGATGTCAAAAAATACCCCACAGATACCTCAATCGCAATAGGACCCTTTCTCCTGCAATAGCAAACAACTTGGCAAGTTTGAAGTTCTATACTACATGTATTCGGTTTCTTGTTTAGTCCGAGTATCCTGCCCACACGGTCTACTTTCAACAGGATTCTTTCTCTTGCAAAGTTTATCTTATATGGCAAATTTTAAAATATATACGCCCCTGCTACAACTATGTACTGGTATAATCTAAATTCTGTCCAGAAAGGTCTATTAGTACAACTGATTCGAGACCGTAGGCA
>VSWD01000537.1:0-12055 GCA_033119305.1 Pinctada imbricata | reverse complement strand
CTTGAAGTCCATGTTAATAATGGGTCTAGTATGAAAATTTTTCGAATGTTCTTCTAAGTATTAGACCCCCTTAGACGGCTAATCTGATGATGAACTTGTGAATTATAGATTAGGGTGAGATCTTTGAAATGCATTGCAGATTATGAACCGATCTCGGTTGTGTCTTAGCGCAACAGGCGCTTGAAGTCCATGTTAATAATGGGTCTAGTATGAAAATTTTCGAATGTTCTTCTAAGTATTAGACCCCCTTAGACGGCTAATCTGATGATGAAACTTGGTGAGATTATAGATTAGGGTGAGATCTTTGAAATGCATTGCAGATTATGAACCGATCTCGGTTGTGTCTTAGCGCAACAGGCGCTTGAAGTCCATGTTAATAATGGGTCTAGTATGAAAATTTTCGAATGTTCTTCTAAGTATTAGACCCCCTTAGACGGCTAATCTGATGATGAAACTTGGTGAGATTATAGATTAGGGTGAGATCTTTGAAATGCATTGCAGATTATGAACCGATCTCGGTTGTGTCTTAGCGCAACAGGCGCTTGAAGTCCATGTTAATAATGGGTCTAGTATGAAAATTTTCGAATGTTCTTCTAAGTATTAGACCCCCTTAGACGGCTAATCTGATGATGAAACTTGGTGAGATTATAGATTAGGGTGAGATCTTTGAAATGCATTGCAGATTATGAACCGATCTCGGTTGTGTCTTAGCGCAACAGGCGCTTGAAGTCCATGTTAATAATGGGTCTAGTATGAAAATTTTCGAATGTTCTTCTAAGTATTAGACCCCCTTAGACGGCTAATCTGATGATGAAACTTGGTGAGATTATAGATTAGGGTGAGATCTTTGAAATGCATTGCAGATTATGAACCGATCTCGGTTGTGTCTTAGCGCAACAGGCGCTTGAAGTCCATGTTAATAATGGGTCTAGTATGAAAATTTTCGAATGTTCTTCTAAGTATTAGACCCCCTTAGACGGCTAATCTGATGATGAAACTTGGTGAGATTATAGATTAGGGTGAGATCTTTGAAATGCATTGCAGATTATGAACCGATCTCGGTTGTGTCTTAGCGCAACAGGCGCTTGAAGTCCATGTTAATAATGGGTCTAGTATGAAAATTTTCGAATGTTCTTCTAAGTATTAGACCCCCTTAGACGGCTAATCTGATGATGAAACTTGGTGAGATTATAGATTAGGGTGAGATCTTTGAAATGCATTGCAGATTATGAACCGATCTCGGTTGTGTCTTAGCGCAACAGGCGCTTGAAGTCCATGTTAATAATGGGTCTAGTATGAAAATTTTCGAATGTTCTTCTAAGTATTAGACCCCCTTAGACGGCTAATCTGATGATGAAACTTGGTGAGATTATAGATTAGGGTGAGATCTTTGAAATGCATTGCAGATTATGAACCGATCTCGGTTGTGTCTTAGCGCAACAGGCGCTTGAAGTCCATGTTAATAATGGGTCTAGTATGAAAATTTTCGAATGTTCTTCTAAGTATTAGACCCCCTTAGACGGCTAATCTGATGATGAAACTTGGTGAGATTATAGATTAGGGTGAGATCTTTGAAATGCATTGCAGATTATGAACCGATCTCGGTTGTGTCTTAGCGCAACAGGCGCTTGAAGTCCATGTTAATAATGGGTCTAGTATGAAAATTTTCGAATGTTCTTCTAAGTATTAGACCCCCTTAGACGGCTAATCTGATGATGAAACTTGGTGAGATTATAGATTAGGGTGAGATCTTTGAAATGCATTGCAGATTATGAACCGATCTCGGTTGTGTCTTAGCGCAACAGGCGCTTGAAGTCCATGTTAATAATGGGTCTAGTATGAAAATTTTCGAATGTTCTTCTAAGTATTAGACCCCCTTAGACGGCTAATCTGATGATGAAACTTGGTGAGATTATAGATTAGGGTGAGATCTTTGAAATGCATTGCAGATTATGAACCGATCTCGGTTGTGTCTTAGCGCAACAGGCGCTTGAAGTCCATGTTAATAATGGGTCTAGTATGAAAATTTTCGAATGTTCTTCTAAGTATTAGACCCCCTTAGACGGCTAATCTGATGATGAAACTTGGTGAGATTATAGATTAGGGTGAGATCTTTGAAATGCATTGCAGATTATGAACCGATCTCGGTTGTGTCTTAGCGCAACAGGCGCTTGAAGTCCATGTTAATAATGGGTCTAGTATGAAAATTTTCGAATGTTCTTCTAAGTATTAGACCCCCTTAGACGGCTAATCTGATGATGAAACTTGGTGAGATTATAGATTAGGGTGAGATCTTTGAAATGCATTGCAGATTATGAACCGATCTCGGTTGTGTCTTAGCGCAACAGGCGCTTGAAGTCCATGTTAATAATGGGTCTAGTATGAAAATTTTCGAATGTTCTTCTAAGTATTAGACCCCCTTAGACGGCTAATCTGATGATGAAACTTGGTGAGATTATAGATTAGGGTGAGATCTTTGAAATGCATTGCAGATTATGAACCGATCTCGGTTGTGTCTTAGCGCAACAGGCGCTTGAAGTCCATGTTAATAATGGGTCTAGTATGAAAATTTTCGAATGTTCTTCTAAGTATTAGACCCCCTTAGACGGCTAATCTGATGATGAAACTTGGTGAGATTATAGATTAGGGTGAGATCTTTGAAATGCATTGCAGATTATGAACCGATCTCGGTTGTGTCTTAGCGCAACAGGCGCTTGAAGTCCATGTTAATAATGGGTCTAGTATGAAAATTTTCGAATGTTCTTCTAAGTATTAGACCCCCTTAGACGGCTAATCTGATGATGAAACTTGGTGAGATTATAGATTAGGGTGAGATCTTTGAAATGCATTGCAGATTATGAACCGATCTCGGTTGTGTCTTAGCGCAACAGGCGCTTGAAGTCCATGTTAATAATGGGTCTAGTATGAAAATTTTCGAATGTTCTTCTAAGTATTAGACCCCCTTAGACGGCTAATCTGATGATGAAACTTGGTGAGATTATAGATTAGGGTGAGATCTTTGAAATGCATTGCAGATTATGAACCGATCTCGGTTGTGTCTTAGCGCAACAGGCGCTTGAAGTCCATGTTAATAATGGGTCTAGTATGAAAATTTTCGAATGTTCTTCTAAGTATTAGACCCCCTTAGACGGCTAATCTGATGATGAAACTTGGTGAGATTATAGATTAGGGTGAGATCTTTGAAATGCATTGCAGATTATGAACCGATCTCGGTTGTGTCTTAGCGCAACAGGCGCTTGAAGTCCATGTTAATAATGGGTCTAGTATGAAAATTTTCGAATGTTCTTCTAAGTATTAGACCCCCTTAGACGGCTAATCTGATGATGAAACTTGGTGAGATTATAGATTAGGGTGAGATCTTTGAAATGCATTGCAGATTATGAACCGATCTCGGTTGTGTCTTAGCGCAACAGGCGCTTGAAGTCCATGTTAATAATGGGTCTAGTATGAAAATTTTCGAATGTTCTTCTAAGTATTAGACCCCCTTAGACGGCTAATCTGATGATGAAACTTGGTGAGATTATAGATTAGGGTGAGATCTTTGAAATGCATTGCAGATTATGAACCGATCTCGGTTGTGTCTTAGCGCAACAGGCGCTTGAAGTCCATGTTAATAATGGGTCTAGTATGAAAATTTTCGAATGTTCTTCTAAGTATTAGACCCCCTTAGACGGCTAATCTGATGATGAAACTTGGTGAGATTATAGATTAGGGTGAGATCTTTGAAATGCATTGCAGATTATGAACCGATCTCGGTTGTGTCTTAGCGCAACAGGCGCTTGAAGTCCATGTTAATAATGGGTCTAGTATGAAAATTTTCGAATGTTCTTCTAAGTATTAGACCCCCTTAGACGGCTAATCTGATGATGAAACTTGGTGAGATTATAGATTAGGGTGAGATCTTTGAAATGCATTGCAGATTATGAACCGATCTCGGTTGTGTCTTAGCGCAACAGGCGCTTGAAGTCCATGTTAATAATGGGTCTAGTATGAAAATTTTCGAATGTTCTTCTAAGTATTAGACCCCCTTAGACGGCTAATCTGATGATGAAACTTGGTGAGATTATAGATTAGGGTGAGATCTTTGAAATGCATTGCAGATATGAACCGATCTCGGTTGTGTCTTAGCGCAACAGGCGCTTGAAGTCCATGTTAATAATGGGTCTAGTATGAAAATTTTC
The DNA here is from genome assembly GCA_033119305.1 of Pinctada imbricata. NCBI lineage: Eukaryota > Metazoa > Mollusca > Bivalvia > Pterioida > Pteriidae > Pinctada > Pinctada imbricata. The sequence continues at coordinate 7,853 of VSWD01000537.1, read as the reverse complement.
GAATGTTCTTCTAAGTATTAGACCCCCTTAGACGGCTAATCTGATGATGAAACTTGGTGAGATTATAGATTAGGGTGAGATCTTTGAAATGCATTGCAGATTATGAACCGATCTCGGTTGTGTCTTAGCGCAACAGGCGCTTGAAGTCCATGTTAATAATGGGTCTAGTATGAAAATTTTCGAATGTTCTTCTAAGTATTAGACCCCCTTAGACGGCTAATCTGATGATGAAACTTGGTGAGATTATAGATTAGGGTGAGATCTTTGAAATGCATTGCAGATTATGAACCGATCTCGGTTGTGTCTTAGCGCAACAGGCGCTTGAAGTCCATGTTAATAATGGGTCTAGTATGAAAATTTTCGAATGTTCTTCTAAGTATTAGACCCCCTTAGACGGCTAATCTGATGATGAAACTTGGTGAGATTATAGATTAGGGTGAGATCTTTGAAATGCATTGCAGATTATGAACCGATCTCGGTTGTGTCTTAGCGCAACAGGCGCTTGAAGTCCATGTTAATAATGGGTCTAGTATGAAAATTTTCGAATGTTCTTCTAAGTATTAGACCCCCTTAGACGGCTAATCTGATGATGAAACTTGGTGAGATTATAGATTAGGGTGAGATCTTTGAAATGCATTGCAGATTATGAACCGATCTCGGTTGTGTCTTAGCGCAACAGGCGCTTGAAGTCCATGTTAATAATGGGTCTAGTATGAAAATTTTCGAATGTTCTTCTAAGTATTAGACCCCCTTAGACGGCTAATCTGATGATGAAACTTGGTGAGATTATAGATTAGGGTGAGATCTTTGAAATGCATTGCAGATTATGAACCGATCTCGGTTGTGTCTTAGCGCAACAGGCGCTTGAAGTCCATGTTAATAATGGGTCTAGTATGAAAATTTTCGAATGTTCTTCTAAGTATTAGACCCCCTTAGACGGCTAATCTGATGATGAAACTTGGTGAGATTATAGATTAGGGTGAGATCTTTGAAATGCATTGCAGATTATGAACCGATCTCGGTTGTGTCTTAGCGCAACAGGCGCTTGAAGTCCATGTTAATAATGGGTCTAGTATGAAAATTTTCGAATGTTCTTCTAAGTATTAGACCCCCTTAGACGGCTAATCTGATGATGAAACTTGGTGAGATTATAGATTAGGGTGAGATCTTTGAAATGCATTGCAGATTATGAACCGATCTCGGTTGTGTCTTAGCGCAACAGGCGCTTGAAGTCCATGTTAATAATGGGTCTAGTATGAAAATTTTCGAATGTTCTTCTAAGTATTAGACCCCCTTAGACGGCTAATCTGATGATGAAATAGATTAGGGTCAGATCTTTGAAATGCAATGCAGTTGGGTTAGGGTTAGGGTTTCTTAATCAATCTTACCCTATAAACATCCCACGTAGGATCCACTCACACGATCTTTTATCCAAACTACCACTTATCCACAATTGTCGTATCCAGCCTTTTGTTTTGCGATTACAACGGATAATGTTGAAGAGACCCGATGATGCAGGTGGCATTGTCGTCCTAATGGGTTTAAGATAACCATTGCAAATTAGCTTCCATCCCCACTTTGTTGTGTAACGTGAAGCGACGGGGGAGCCCGAAGAAGGGGTCTGAAGTCAAGCGCACTTGACCGCATTCTCGATAAAGCTAGCCTGCCGGGGAGGCATTAAGTGGCTTATATTCCTTAGCTCACTATTCGTTACACTTCCCCCTTCTCGGGGAAGCTTCGTCTCCGAAGCTTACTCTTTTGCGTGAGTTCTCTTTGGGATATTCACGGCTTTCCTCTGTCACAGCATGCTTCCGCTGCTACTTCTGCTGGCGGTATCCCAACATGCCCGAAGAAAGGGTCTGAAGTCAAGCGCACTTGACCGTGTTGCCGATAAAGCTAGCCTGCCGGGGAGGCAGTTAAAGTGGCTTATATTCCTTAGCTAACTATTCGTTACAATTGCATCTACATCGTTTCCAATACACTGTTGCACTTGGTGATAAAGATCTTGGTACATGCTCATGTTCTTTTGCAGATTCAAATACTGGTGTTAGACTTTGTTTCTCTAGATCTAGCATCGACATTTTGGTTACAAATTTTCGGAAAAACGCAACACATCCAGATCCTCACCTGGTAAAGCCCCCTGTACTGATTAAGTACCTCCTCGTCATCTTGTTCCGGCTTGAAGTAGAGGAAAATCAATAAAGAAAAAGCAAAATAACCCTTAAATGAAATAGTTGAGTTGCATTAATTTTTCTTGAACGTTACCTGCTTGTTATGATATCGTATCATATCCCGTCAAGGCGTGCATAACTATAAGACACTTGTCAATTCTTACCCAAGAAGTTCCGTCGTTTTGAAAATGTCCCATATTGGGTTAATGGTCATTTGTTTGTCAGAATAAAAGTAAATTTTGTTTTTGATATATGGCCACAGATTGTACTGTATGATAGCATAAGCACTAGTAAATCAGTATCCTCTCCAACTGAAGCAACAGTCTGGATTATTGCTTCCTTAAGAGCTGTTGATACCAATCAACGATCCGCATCTGCAGCAGATTTTATTACTTCATAACCGGCATTCCGAAGCCTTGAAGATGCAATGTAACATTTGAATACTAGTAAACTTAATCTTATTCTCTTTATGGACAGAAATTTCCCTCTTCTCATGATGCAGACGGTAGACCTATTAAATATAGTTTTTCTTGACTTACTCTTTAATCTTCTATGATGATTAAGATCCTTGGTCGATGGTTATTGTTATAGCCGTCAAAGACAATACATACATTCGGAAATTTGTTTATAACTCATTGCGCGTTAATCATCATGATTTGATATATAGCTGATAATTGTGGCCAAGTGAACCTGCGTATCAGAGATCCTCCATCAAGTACGAATGCCTCACATTTGTGTAAGAATTCGTCCTCGCTACCACAGTCACATGAAGCCAAAAATGACACATGCCATATCTGACAACTTCAAATCAAATGTTGACAACTAGCTCTAGCAATAGCAGTGATACGCTGAAATATCAATTGAGGATCAACAATGACGCATTCGTCATCGTCGAATATAATTGACTTCTTTGATTACAAAATATTCGCATGACTCTTCCTTGTGAATACATGTTTCATTGAGTCTTTCCCGATCATAAATAATATATTACTTGTCTGCCAGTCTCAAGATTCCTGTCGACATTGACATTCGAATCAGCTGCAACGTACGCCATCAAGTAAGCGTCGAAGGTATTTATTGTCCTCTAGGAAGGGATCCCTTTCTTTCACATGCATCAAAATTAAAATGGAGTCGGATGTATCTCTGTTGATGCGAGATACAGATGAATCTTTATGCTGCTCACTTGTTGTGTATACTGTCTCTGTAAGAGTCTGTATCGCAAGACTAAATTCAGCACACAAGGGAGAAAATAAAACCCCATTGTACGTTGATATTTATTGATACCATGAGGTCTTGTCAGACAACCTGAAGTCATCAGACTTATAATTATTATCAGCGCTTGCTCAATTGTGCGGTCTATCCATATAACAGCCCTTAAACGTTCAGATCATCCCATGGCGTGTTTTCCGACCAAGAAATATTCATATACTTTTGGGTGTGATGACAACTTCTACCAGCGATCTGTTACCTAAAAACCAATATCTTCTAAAGAAGTTCTCTGGGATAGTGCAAAGAATAAAAATATATCCTATAAATAGCTGTCGAGTAAAAAGGCATTAATTAATATGAGATTTTGTTTTCTTATTGCAGGTGAATGGAAATTGAATTAAAAAGTATTTTTTTTTTTAAGCTTAATCTAAAACAACCCCTATTTCGACACCCTGACAGACGTTATATAACTTTAATTGTACTGAGTGACCTTCGATACATTGTTTAAGTTGAAGATACTAAATTGGAATTTCAAGTTATGTTCTTACTTATTGGACATATAAATGACGTTTATTCAATCTGCTATGATTCCTTAACAAACCAGCTAAAACTATTCAGACAAATGTTAGTTTTCTTCGCGCACTACTTCTAATAACATGTATATTGTATTAGGCTCGCGTAGAAATCGCGGACTCATAAAGATCCGTATTGCTTCATATAGGAGAAATTATTTTCTAAAGGAAGCTCGACCGGAGAGTCTGGGTGTAATGATGGTACATTCTGCATATCGGAAAGGTACATTTATGCGGATTTCTCACAAAATGATATGCCCTGAAGCAGCAAAATGTCTACGAGGAGCATTCAGTCTCTTGTTCTTTGAGCTCTGATAAATTTATGAAAGACATTGATCATATCAAGACACTGATACCATAGTCTTTCGGTTCTGCATTCGGATAATGTATCTACTGTAATCTACTCTCCATTCTGTTAAAAACTTGGTTCATCATAGCCTCATCCATATCAATGACAAATATTATCTGAACGGTGTCCGAGAAGATGATTCCATTTAAAAGATCATCATAGATCAGTCGCACTTTCAATAGGTCCTACCGAGATCGGTTCCAAAACTGTACGTCATTTTCATGATCTCACCCTAATCTATGATCTCACGAAGTCTTATGTAGAGATTAGCCTTAAAAAGGGTCTTACATTCATTATTTATCACTACAAGGCGTAAGATGATTCAAGCGCCTGTTGCGCTAACATCCAACCGAGATCAGTTCCAAACCTGTACGTCATCTTCAAGATCACACCCTAATCTATGCTTATACAAAGTCTCATGTAGAGATTAGCCGTCTAAGAGGGTCTCATACTTCATAGAAAATTCGTTATTTATCACTTAAAAGTCTTATTATCATAAGACTCATTAGCCTGTTGCGCTAAGATCCAACCGAGATCGGTTTCACACAAAACTGCACATCATTCTCAAGATCCAATACCAATCTAAGATTACAACAAGTCTCATTTAGAGAATAGCCGCATAAGAGGGTTTATCACTTCATAAACTGTACGACATTTTGAAGATCTTACCCTTGTCTATGATCTCACGAAGGCTTATGTAGAGATTAGCCGTTTAACAGGGTTTAACACTTCATAGAACATTCCTTATTTACCATTACATTATTCCTTATTTTTCATTACAAGGCTAAAATATCATACGATTCAAGCGCCTTTTGCGCTATGATCCAACCGAGATCGGTTCCAAAACTGTACGCCATTTTCAAGATCTCACCCTAATCTATGATCTCACGAAGGCATATGTAGAGATTAGCCGTCTAAGAGGGTCTTACACTTCATAGAGCAGTCATTATTTATCATGACAAGGCTTAAATATCAAACTATTCAAGCGCCTGTTGCGCTAAGATCCAACCGAGATCGGTCTCAAAATTGTACGTCATTTTCAAGCTCTCACCCTAATATATGATCTCACGAAGTCTTATGTAGTGATTAGCCGACTAAGAAGGTCTAACACTTCATGAACATACGTTATTTATCGTTACAAGGCTTAAATATCATACGATTCAAGCGCCTGTTGCGCTAAGATCCAACTGAGATCGGTTCAAAAATTGTACGTCATTTTCAGGATCTCACCCTAATCTATAATCTCATGAAGTCTTATGTAGAGATTAGCCGTTTAACAGGATCAAACACTTCATAGAACATTCGTTTTTTATCATTACCAGGCTAAATTATCATAAGATTCAAGCGCCTGTTGCGCTAAGATCAGCTAAGATCCAACCGAGATCGGTTCCAAAACTGTACGTCATTTTGAAGATCTTACCCATATCTATGATATCATGAAGTCTTATGTAGAGATTAGCCGTTTAACAGGGTCTAACACTTCATAGAACATTCCTTATTTACTATTACAAGGCTCAAATACCATACGATTAGAGCGCTTTTTGCGCTATGATCCAACCATGGTCGGTTCCAAAACTGTACTTTATTTTAAAGATCTCACCCTAATCTATAATCTCACGAAGTCTTTTGCAGAGATTAGCCGTCTAAGAGGGTCTTACACTTCATAGAACATTCGTTATTTATCATTACAAGGCTTAAATATCATACGATTCAAGCGACTGTTGCGCTAAGATCCAACCGAGATCGGTTCCAAAACTGTACGTCGTTTTCAGAATCTCAACCTTATCTATAATCTCACGAAGGCTTATGTAGAGATTAGCCGTTTAACAGGGTCTTACACTTCATAGTATATTCGTTTTTTATTATTACCAGGCTCAATTATCATAAGATTCAAGCGCCTGTTGCGCTAAGATCCAACCGAGATCGGTTCCAAAACTGTACTTCATTTTGAAGATCTTACCCTAATCTATGATCTCACGAAGTCTTATGCAGAGATTAGCCGTTTAACAGGGTCTAACACTTCATAGAACATTCGTAATTTATCATTACAAGGCTTTAATATCATACGATTCAAGCGCCTGTTGCGCTAAGATCCAACCGAGATCGGTTCCAAAATTGTACGTCATTTTCAGGATCTCACCCTAATCTATAATCTCACGAATTCTTATGTAGAGATTAGCCGTTTACCAGGGTCTAACACTTCATAGAACATTCGTTTTTTATCATTACAAGGCTTAATTATCATAAGATTCAAGCGACTGTTGCGCTAAGATCAGCTAAGATCCAACCGAGATCGGTTCCAAAACTGTACGTCATTTTGAAGATCTTACCCATATCTATGATATCATGAAGTCTTATGTAGAGATTATCCGTTTAACAGGGTCTAACACTTCATAGAATATTCCTTATTTACCATTACAAGGCTCAAATACCATACGATTAGAGCGCTTTTTGTTCTATGATCCAACCATGGTCGGTTCCAAAACTGTACTTTATTTTAAAGATCTCACCTTAATCTATAATCTCACGAAGTCTTTTGCAGAGATTAGCCGTCTAAGATGGGTCTTACACTTCATAGAACATTCGTTATTTATCATTACAAGGCTTAAATATCATACGATTCAAGCGCCTGTTGCGCTAAGATCCAACCGAGATCGGTTCCAAAACTGTACGTCGTTTTCAGAATCTCGACCTTATCTATAATCTCACGAAGGCTTATGTAGAGATTAGCCGTTTAACAGGGTCTTACACTTCATAGAATATTCGTTTTTTTATTATTACCAGGCTCAATTATCATAAGATTCAAGCGCCTGTTGCGCTGAGATCCAACCGAGATCGGTTCCAAAACTGTACTTCATTTTGAAGATCTTACCCTAATCTATGATCTCACGAAGTCTTATGCAGAGATTAGCCGTTTAACAGGGTCTAACACTTCATAGAACATTCGTAATTTATCATTACAAGGCTTTAATATCATACGATTCAAGCGCCTGTTGCGCTAAGATCCAACCGAGATCGGTTCCAAAATTGTACGTCATTTTCAGGATCTCACCCTAATCTATAATCTCACGAATTCTTATGTAGAGATTAGCCGTTTACCAGGGTCTAACACTTCATAGAACATTCGTTTTTTATCATTACAAGGCTTAATTATCATAAGATTCAAGCGACTGTTGCGCTAAGATCAGCTAAGATCCAACCGAGATCGGTTCCAAAACTGTACGTCATTTTGAAGATCTTACCCATATCTATGATATCATGAAGTCTTATGTAGAGATTAGCCGTTTAACAGGGTCTAACACTCCATAGATCATTCGTTATTTATCATTACCAGGCCTAATTATCATAAACTGCAAACGTCTATTGCGCTAAGATCCAACCAAGATCGGTTCCAAAGCTCTACGTCATTATCAAGATCACACCCTAATATATGATCTCACCAAGATTCATGTTTGTCATGTGTTCATTATTATAAATTTTCAACCCTTACCAATGTCCTTTATTTATTCGAATGTTGCAATGTTGCAATGTTGAATAAGTAACCAACTTTAA